>JBBPBX010006519.1:24792-68256 GCA_038048925.1 Garcialebias charrua | reverse complement strand
AAATATAAAGTTATTAGTGGAGACAAGGCAGTCTGGATGACAGCAGACTGACGCTCCTAAAATATACGACAGGTCTGGACCACACGTAGATTCTGTTCGTATCTGAGAAATAATCCTAGGATACGAAAACATTGTTGGATGCCACAAATGATCCCAAATCACTCGCACGCATAGTATACGCACAATTCTGTGCGTACGAACGGTTTGTGCATGAGGCCCATTGTGTTTCCATCCATTTTCATTTCGAATTTTGAGCTAATTTTTGAAATCTTGCAAATATGTAAATACAAATTAATGCAAAGCAGAAGTGTTTCCATCTGCTGGCTTGTAGCGCATCTACCAAGCCACGCACAGCGTCATTACGTCAGACGTCAGCGTCATTACGTCAGACGTCAGCACTGCGCATGTCTACAGTAAACAGGAAGTAGCGGTTGAAAACAGAACCCGGCCACACATCTCGTCAAAATGGAGAGAATATTTCAGGTATGTGTTGCTATCGGGCAAGTTGTATTTATTCTGTCATGCCAACTAGTTTTAGCGATGTTACATGTTGTCCGGAGCGGAAACAGCTGAACGTCACGTGACGTGAATGTTCGCTACGGCAGAACTGAGTCGGAAAATCTGTTTCCATCTGTCGTTTTGCGCATCTGCTCATTTTCGAAGATCCCAAAAACCACCTCAAGCGAGCGTATAAACTTTTTGGCGAATTTGAGGAAGTAAATACGGATTTTGCCGTTTCCATTAAGCTTTTCTGCTGCGATACTTCAAAATGCGCATCTAGAAACCTTGATGGAAACACGGCTATGACAAAAAGACAGGAGAAAGAACTGGAAGTAGCAGAAATGAAGATGCTGAGGTTCTCCTTAGGAGTGACAAGGATGGATAAGATCAGGAATGAGATCATCAGAGGTACAGCACATGTTGAACAACTGGGAGATAAAGTTAGGGAGGCCAGACTGAGATGGTTTGGACATGTCCAGAGGAGGGACAGTGGGTATATTGGTAGAAGGATGTTAGAAATGCAGCTGCCAGGAAAAAGACACAGAGGAAGGCCAAAGAGGAGATATATGGATGCAGTTAGAGAGGACATGAAGGTAGTTGGAGTGAGGACAGAGGATGCAGAGGACAGAGTGAAGTGGAGGTGGATGACTCGCTGTGGAGACCCCTGAAAAGGGAAAAGCCTAAAGAAGAAGAAGAAGATACTAGTGGTATACTTTAAGTATACTTCAATAAACTAAAATATGAACTTGAAGTACACTATAAGTACTGTACATTGGAAGTCTAATTAAAAGTGCACTACTAGTATACTTTAAGCATATACTTTATAAACTGAAAATGGGCCAGTTTAGTCCCAAAAAAGTATATTGTAATTAAACTATGAGTATACTTAAAAGTACACTTAGAGACATATACTTTTATAAACTTTAGCAATGTTTTTTTTTATTTTTTATTTATTTTTTTTTTTATATACTTAACAACATTTACTTAAAGTGTACAGTACTTGTTTTTGGTAAGGGTGCCTAAAAACTAAATATCTTGGTCACTACATCACTGACCCCCCAAAAAATGTCAACATTACCAAATGATTCAAGTCTGCCTCCTTTGTGCTAAACATCCCCGTTTAGCATTGCATTAGGCTACCTGCTGACTTCCTGTCAGTGACTGCATAACAATGGGAATGGCATGCAAATTATCCCAACTGCCATTTTGCAGGCTTTGGTACAACAAATAGTCATTTTAAAGTAGTAGAATGCAGAACACATTACAAGTGTTCCCACCAGTAAGTTTTTTTTTTGTTTTTGTCATACATTCCCTGCAATAAAGCAAATATTCACCTGTAAACAGTACATACACGTATTCTGCTTTTTAAAAAATGCCTTGTAATGCATTCATGACAGGATACCGAAGAGATCATGGGTGTTCAGGTGCCAATTGTGCTGCTCGGTGACCCTGCATATCCTCTGCGAAGCTGGCTGTTAAAAGGCTACACCGACACAGGCACCCTGACGGCTGAACAACGGTACTTCAATGTACGACACACCAGGGCCCGAATGACAGTGGAGTGTGCATTTGGACAACTTGGTGGAGGTACCTATGGAAACGTCTGGATGTGGACATCCAATCGGTCCCCACCATCATTAGTGCATGCTGCACTCTTCACAACTTGGTGGAGGTGCCTAGGGAAACGTCTGGATGTGGACATCCAATCTGTCCCCACCATCATTAGTGCATGCTGCACTCTTCACAATATTTGTGAAAAGCACGGTGAGGCCTACGAGGAAACTGGTGGAGCTGTTATCCCTGATGAGAGAGTGGCTGAAGGAGGGGCCTTACCAGATGTTCAGCCAACCAGAGTCAGAGTGGCACTGACACAACATTTTTTATAACCAGCGTTGAGCCATAATGTACTCCAAATGTAATTCATAATTTGTAATACATGAGCAGTATCAATATTTGTTTTTACAACAGTTTTCCTTTGTAATGTCAAACAAAATACCTTAATATTGAGTGACATTAACTCAGAAAGAGTTTTATGGTTTTCTTTGTATACGTTGCAAAGCAAAACTTAAAAAATATAAATGCTGAAATTGCTCTTGAATGACAGATTATGCATGCAACTTTTGAAAAGTGTTTGTACTGCTTGTTTTATCAATAAAACAGTGTTAACTATTATTCAGTACAAAATATTGTATGCTGATCACTTTGTTGAAATAACTACAGTAGCTTTTAGAGCAGCAAGTGTGAAATAAACTTTTCAAGTTGGACAGTGAACTGTTTTATTTACTGAAAAAACAAATCAACTTTAGTTCACAAATTCTGCAATTGTGGTTTCAAAACATTGCAAAGCAAATAGGTTACAGTATAGAAGAAGACACACTTTGTCATTCTACAACACTGTACATAATTTACCAACTGTTACACCTGCAAAACCTGAGAAGTAAATGTTAAAACAACAATATATAACTAAATAATAAAAACACCAGCCTAAAATTTTAAACATCTCAGCTAAATTGTTGTTGCACCTGTAACAACTTCACATTGTGCACTACTGGATGGTAAAAAAAAACATTAACAAAAAAAACATTGCTGATGTTATTCTACCGTACATCAAAAGTGGTAGTTGTAGACACACTGTCATTCTGCTACATTTTTAACATTTGACAAATTGGTGCATCTAAAAAAAAGCAACTGTAAAAAAGCATAAACATGCGAACACCAATGCAAGTGTAGTTGTATCTCTAAAAAATTAAACATTTGGCAAATAGTTGCAGCTAAGAAAACAAGGAACTATGAAAATGTATCAAAATGAGAACACCAATGCAAGAGTCGTTGCATCTCAAACAAATTTAAAATTTGGCCAACAGTTGCATCTAAAAAGACAAGCAACTATAAAAATGTATAAAAATGAGAACACCAAGGCAAGTGTAGTTGCATCTCAATCAAATTCAAGCTAAATATTGAGCAGTACTGCACTTTTAAAGAAAAAACAGAAAACATTGCAGATTAAATTTAGCTAATACAGCTTGAGACGACACTGTTATTCTGAAATGCAACATATCACACAATGTTACACTGTAACACCCAAGAAAGTAACTGATGCAACTATCCCACAGAAATGAAAACGCCTTAGCAGAAGTGTAGTTGCACCTCAAAAACATTTACCGGTACCTAAACATTGTGCAGTACTAGATGCTCGAAGAATCACTTCAAACTTTGAAGACCAAACTGTGAAAACTAATTTAGATAGTTTCATCTTCTGAGTAGTGATAGGGCAGAGGATGTGTGTGCTGAACCAGATCTTGAGGCTTTGTGGATGCTGGTCTGAAGGGTTGACTTGGATTGCAAGGAGGTGCTGGACTGATGTTTAGAGGTAGTGGTTGAGCTAAATCTTGTATGAAGGACAGAGGCGGGTTGGATGTCTCGTGAAATGGCTGGGACTGAGATGAATCCATGCGGTACAGAGAGGTATGGTGAGGAGGAGGTTGTCTGGGGTTGTAAAGGTGTGAAGGATGCACTGCTGGCTGGTAGAAAGGTGACTGTGGTCTGTGTTGTGATCTATCCATGAACTCAGAGAGCATTTTAAGATCATGCTCATGCTGAGCTGCTTGCATCTTTAAAAGGAGGTCAGAGTCATCTGCCTTCAATGCACTGGTAATCTTCTCTGCAAAAACTTAAAGTGTTGCTTCCATTTTTGTTTTTCGTTTCCTGCTCCTGCCAGGTGGTGCAGATGGAGCTGTACAAAACAGAAGGACAAAATGTATGGAAAGGCTGTTGTGTAATAATTTTACAGTAACATCCACCAACACATGAACAAAAATGTCTTATCACATTGGCTATGTAGAAGCTTTAAACAAGAACATTGATTTTGGGATTTAGTGATATTATAATTGAATAAGAGATTTTTTTTAAAACAACATGACAATTAACAAAAGTCTAATGTAGGATTATTTGGATTACTGTATTTACCTGTAGTGGATGTGGCAGATGCATTGTCCTGCGCAGATTTATTTCCACTTAGTCCAGATGTGCTTTCCCCAGACTCAGAAGACTCACATGGGAGCGAGGCAGTAGTCTTATCACCTGATGTACATAAACATATCGAATATAATGTCAAATATTACATTATATTGTTTCATATACATGGTAACTAAAAGTGTAGTTTATTCTTTATTCACAGTTACTATAGGTTCACTGACTCCAATCTAACATTTGTGTCATCTTTGTGAGCATTTACACATTGAAAAATTACTTTCATCAATCACAGATGACAAAAGCAGGTGGGCAGCACGGTGGCACAACTGGTAGAGCTGCTGCCTCTCAGCGAGAAGGTTGCCGGTTCAAATCCCGGTCCGGGGGCCTTTCTGGGTGGAGTTTGCATGTTCTCCCCGTGCATGCGTGGGTTTCCTCCGGGTACTCCGGTTTCCTCCCACAGACCAAAAAACATGCATGTTAGGCTGATTGGTGACTCTAAATTGACCCTGGGTGTGAGTGTGAGAGTGGATGGTTGTTTGGTGTGAGTGAGACAGGTCCCTCTTGTAAATGAGTCCCCGTGACTCAACGAGGCTAGCCTGTATAAATAATGGTTGAATGAATGAATGAAAAAAGTTCACTCACCATTGTCGCTAAAGCTGCTAGCTGAACTAGCTCCGTCGGTGAACACGTTATGTTGCTCTTCATCTTCAGGTGTATCATCAGAGCTGTCGAGCAGTTCCAGTGGCTGAACACTGGGTTTGTCCCCCAAAATACGGTCAAGCTCGTCATAAAATGGACAAGTAATTCGATCACGACCGCTTAGTTTATTGTAATCCTTTGTTTCTTTGAATTTAGCTTTGAGGCTCTTCACTTTTCTCTGGCACTGTAGCCACATTCGTTGGTGCCCTCGCTCAGCCATATCTTTCGCGATACGTTCAAAAACAGCTCGGTTCCGATACGCCCCTTCAAGCTTAGCTTGAATCGAACTGTCTCCCCAGATACTAATTAGGTCTAAAACCTCGCTTTCTTTCCACTGAGAAGCTCCGTCGACGCTGTCCGCCATGTTTGGCTTCCCGCCAACTACGGCGCAGAACTGTGACGTCGGTCTCACATCGGTGATGCAACAGTCGGATGTAAGTCACATGAGCGTTCCCATTGCAGTCACTTTGAAAACATCAGATATATATCTGATTTAAAACCACATACTGAAACGGCCTGGGTCCCATTTGAAAAAATCGGATTTGTCACGTTCAGAATGTCATTAAAAAATCAGATATGGGTCAGATAGGGCAAAAAAATCAGATTTGGATCAGATTTGCCTGCAATGTGAACGGGGCCAGACCGAGGCTGGTCCACCCTAAGGACATAACCCCCACACACAAACAGAGTGGTATGGTGTACGCAGTCCAGTGTAGCGAGGACTGCCCAGACCGCTACATTGGAGAAACCAAGCAACCCATCCACAAAAGAATGTCCCAACACAGGAGAGCAACCTCCTCTGGACAAAACTCAGCTGTTCACCTCCACCTCACGGACAATGGTCACTCTTTTGATGACCAAAATGTGCAAATTTTGGACAGAGAGCACAGATGGTTTGAGAGGGGTGTGAAGGAAGCTGTTTATGTTAAGAGAGAAAAACCTTCTCTTAACAGAGGAGGAGGTCTAAAGTGAAAAAGAGAGAACTCGTTTAATTAATGATGTATTTTTGTGTCAGTCTAAACCCTGCCAATTTATACATCTAAAATATAGGTAAGTCATTAAACTGACCCCTTCCTATATTACTACATTGGTGGCCCGTGAACAGGTCTCTAGAAAGTTTAATATTTAATATTTCTGTACTTTACATGTTGGCATAAAATTTTGTCCAAGTTTTTAGACTCTGAAAACGATAGTTTTTTGGCTGGGAAAGTGTGTCATAGCTGCAGGAAACTGCTGGTTAATGTCACTTGTAGCTGAGAGATTGTCTTTACTCAATTTTTAAACGTTTGTTGAAGTTTTTGGGTTAAAATTTGATGTTGCTGTGTGGTTCTGCCTGGTTCTGAGTCATTTGGACTCTTTGCTGACGTGTCACAGATAAAAGCGCATCTACGTTTGACCGCCGTGTCAAAACTGTGCCTATAAGAGCTTCATGGTTCATCTGAAAATTGCTGTCGAGTGGTATCGTTACATTTTAAGCAGGAATAATAGCATTTTGTGTCTGAAGCTGTCGGATCTGGTTCTGACCCGGTCCAGTTGTTAGCTCTGACGTGTTGCTTCAGATCCGGTAAAAAGTCCGTCTTGGCGACATTTATTTTGCTATTTTTACTGGGCGCAGCTTGGTAGAACTGTTCTGAGTGAAACGATACGTTCACAGAATTTTTGGGTGTATTTTAAGCGTTTTATGAGTTGAAAAAGAGTCTAAGTTTGAGATATGCTAATGCCGACGCTAACATCTGTTGTCGTGCTGTGATTGGTTCAAAGCTATCACGTGATGCGGTGCTGGTCGACAAATTTCAGTTTTGTTAACACAATTCTGACAGATTGTCGGGCTTGTTTGGTTTCTATGCATGAAATATCGCGCTTCACTCTCCGCTCGTCTGTTCCACAAAACAGCCCACAACAACAAAATGAGGCTCTTTAAAGTTATCTGCAGCAGGTAAGATGTTTGTTGTTGAGCTCACAACAACAAATGAGGCTCTTTAAAGTTATCTACAGCAGGTAAGATGTTCGTTAATTATTGCTGCTATTGCTGCTTTCTTCTTCAGCCTTCAGCCTCTTCAGAATGAAAAAAACCACCTCCAGAAAATACCACCTCCAGAAAAAACACAGCAAGTCTTACCAGAGGGTTGAAGACCTCTCAGCTCCAGAAATTATTTCAGCAGCAGTTCATCCGCGGGTCCTTCAGATGAACGCGCGTGTTAGCAGAATGAGCACACACAGAATGAGCACAGAGCAGAGAGCGCAGCTCCAGCTGCAAGCATCCCCACGGCCGCGCGCGCAGATGGGCTCAGGCTCCACGGAGGTAAACAGACTTTAATGTGGATTAAAGACGGTGTCCCCACAGCCAGTTCGATTCGGTTCTGGTCCAGTCAGAAACACCTCCCCCGATGCTCACGAACCAGGTACGTTATCTTCCCCCCACGCCACGAGGTCAACAAAGGACAGCAGAAAAAATCAGCATAGTCTGAAAACTTCCCTGCAATCTTGTTGAAACCAGGAGAACCACAGGAGAACCGCAGGTCCAGGTGCAGGTGGGACGTTCAAACGGGCCAATGAGAGTGGCAGAAGAAACACCGGGTCTTCGTGGGCGGCTCTCCGGCTTTGGGGCTCACCTGGCCGGGCAAGGTAGCTCAGAATGACCGGTGAGGTGAAAACGTCCGAACCTGGTCCAACAGAATTTTTTTTTTTGAATGGTCCCGTCCGGCTCTCTGAGTTACTGAGATTCAGATGGAAGATGGACCAGCTTTGGTCCAGTTCGAAAAACGGGTCAGTTAGATGATAAAAATACTCAGAGAGACCAGAGGTGCTGCCGCTCGTTAGTTCGCCGGAACCGATGATGTATGCTGTTCAGTGTCAGGAGGGTGATCAGTCTTATATCGCGGAAACTAATGCCTCTTTTCCACCGCTCGGCTCGGCTCGGGTTGGATCGGCTCAGGTCGGCTCAGTTCGGGTCGGGTCACATCTATGTTCTGTTTCCACAGCTTTTTTGTACCCCTTCTGTGGGCGGGGTCCAGAATCCTACTCGTCTTACCACATGGTGGCAGTAGTGTTCCTCAAGCTATTTACTACAGTACTAGCCACCACTAGAAGAAGAACACAATAAAGACTTTGTATCACATATTATCAATTCTATCAAAAACCACATAGCTGATATTTTTCAAAAAAATCTAGTGTGATCACAACATGTTCATATACGAAATGTATCCTGTTGGAGTTATTTGAAATAAAATTCAATGTTTTATAGACATAAATGTGTCAACCTACGTCCATTATTTTCTACTTTGTATCACATATTATCAATTCTATCAAAAACCACAAAAGCTGATATTTTTCAAAAAAATCTAGTGTGATCACAACATGTTCATATACGAAATGTATCCTGTTGGAGTTATTTGAAATAAAATTCAATGTTTTATAGACATAAATGTGTCAACCTACGTCCATTATTTTCTACTTTGTATCACATATTATCAATTCTATCAAAAACCACATAAGCTGATATTTTTCAAAAAAATCTAGTGTGATCACAACATGTTCATATACGAAATGTATCCTGTTGGAGTTATTTGAAATAAAATTCAATGTTTTATAGACATAAATGTGTCAACCTACGTCCATTATTTTCTACTTTGTATCACATATTATCAATTCTATCAAAAACCACATAGCTGATATTTTTCAAAAAAATCTAGTGTGATCACAACATGTTCATATACGAAATGTATCCTGTTGGAGTTATTTGAAATAAAATTCAATGTTTTATAGACATAAATGTGTCAACCTACGTCCATTATTTTCTACTTTGTATCACATATTATCAATTCTATCAAAAACCACATAGCTGATATTTTTCAAAAAAATCTAGTGTGATCACAACATGTTCATATACGAAATGTATCCTGTTGGAGTTATTTGAAATAAAATTCGAATTTTTATAATTTATTTTCGTTGTGCAAACACAGGTTTTGGAAAAAGTCAAAGCGAAACTACTTTAAATGCAGCACATTTGACCATACGTGACAATATTAAAGCGTGGTTAAGCTCAGGAGCCCTCGTACTATTAAAGTCAGCTATGAAATATATTTTATATCTGTTCATTGAGCTACATTTAAAGACATAAAGCCGCCCGCGCGCCGCGTGTTGCTCGTGGCGAACCTATTTTTTAAAATCGTGCAGTTTTGAGCAGTACGTGATTTTATTAAGGACACGTTCAGCTGAAGACCCATCTTTGCTATAAATTTAAAAAATAATAATTGTTTTTACCGTGTTTATCATGTAAAAGTCCTGCAGTGATCGCGTCCCTCGCTTCCGTGAAAACAGCTCTCGTCTCCTCCTTCCTACTTCCGGAGCGGGTGAGCTCGCTTCAGTACCCCTCTGAAAGCAGCCCGAAAATCTCAGGAAATCTCGCGCGGCTCCGCTCGGAATATCCGGTGGAAAAGGATGAAAGGGGGTCTCTGCGACGCACATATGACGTAACATCCGACCCGAGCCGACCGGTGGAAAAGGGGCATAAACAGCCACTGGCCAAAAGGATGGCCCAGCACAGAAGATCAACATCATCAGGTCAGGACTCTGCAGTCTACACTCATCTCCAGGCCAGCGGTCACTCTTTCAGGGATGAAGATGTTCACATCCTTGATAGAGAGGAACGATGGTTTGAGAGAGGAGTAAAGGAGGCCATCTTTGTGAAAAGAAACCGCCCATCATTAAACAGGGGTGGAGGCCTCCGGGTTCAACTGTCCCCCTCCTACAATGCTGTGATTGCTGGTATCACTCAGCCCTCTGTGAATAGCAAACAACCATCAGGGTGCTAACGATCCATTGTTAGGCTGATGGTCCTCCTTGATCATGTGAGCAGCTGGTTTCGGCTGTCATCAGCCAACTGGTTGTGTAACACTGTGAGAGGGTGCTATTTATAAGACTGAGCTGAACCCAGCACCTCAGACTGAGGAAGTCTTTCGGACGAAAGACGAAACGTTTCTACATTTTTTTTTTTTTGCTTTGTTTTGTTTTGTTTTTTGAATGTCCAGAGGACCAGACTTAGCTTTTTTAGATCTTCCCTATATGTTCACAGAGGTGAATGGATATGTGGAGTCAAATTGTTCAAATTGCTTCCCAGATGTGGAAAGTGGATTTTAAATAATTTCTAAATTTTGATGTGTTTGATGTATTTTAGCATGTAGAACAGTGTTTTTAATTTCCAAAAACTGTGACTAAATGTTTTGCAACATTGCACAATCACTGATCAGTTCCTATGCATAATGCACTTAAATAAATGTTTAACTGAGTAAAAGTGTTGTTGAAATTGAACATACTTTTCTTATAAACTTTTGTTCATAATCTAAAAAAGCTAAGTCTGGTCCTCTGGACATTCAAAAAAACGAAACAAAAAAAAGCCAAACAAAATTGTAGAAACGTTTCAAAACGTTCAGTATACGGGATTTGCAGTGGACTTCTTGATAATTATCTGGGCTGTGGAGAAAAGTTTTCTTTACAGATTTATAAGTTGATGATCACTTAACCACCACAGACGTTTGAGATGTATGCAAGCTGAACCACACCCCACATTATTACATCAAGATGCTGTTTATTTCTGTTTACTTAAGAAACACCAATGAAGACACATCAGAATTGTCTTAATGGTTGTTGTTTTTTTCTTTCTCTCCTCTAAAAGTGGAGGATGTTTTAGATGATGTTCCTGATGGCCCCCACAAGGGTTTTATGAGACTTTACCTCAAGGACGACTGGCCGTACCCTCGTTTAAACAAGTACAGGATTGGACAAACTTTTAACGTAGAATTAAACGGAGCGCAGCAGATGTGTGAGGTGCAGGCAGTCGACTCCAGCTTGATACAAGTTGCATTTCAGGTTAGCATCTTTTAAAATATATATATATTTAAGTATCTTTTTTTTTATTTTTTACTATAGTTAGTGGTTTTTTAACTTTTATGCATCTTTAAACTGAACTACTTCACTGCATGTAGAATGCTTAACCTGTTGGCAAGGAGTGCTGCAGTGTAATAATAAACACAATTTGAGGACAAAAACAGCAAGGCTGCATATTGATTGTGCAAATACTGGAAACGGTGACATATTGATTTTGTTTGGGTTCAGATTTGCTTGTAGAACATGATCAACATTACATTTAGCATAGTGTATTTATCTGTGAACTTACGTCCGTCGTGATTTAGTGGTTGGTATCTTTTGACTTTGCTGACTTTTGTTTTCGTGCCACGTTTTATTCACTCAGGAAAATCATAGAAGGGAGTGGATCTTCAGAGGCTCCATGCGGCTGGAACACATTGCCAAATTTTGGGGTCTGAAAGGGAGGGAAGAAGCCAAGGATGATTCTGACTCTGATTAATCCATGAACGGAGGTAAACGGTCAAAGAGTTGTAGAAATGTATAGGTAGATGGTGTGTAGTGATGTCCCTAAGACTTTTTGGGTAAAAATAATGAAAATTTAAGTAAATTTCAGCCCAACTATAATGTATCATTTTGTATTGGAGGGAAAAAGTTTCTCGTGTAACTTTTCAAACGTATTCAAACACAACTCTGCTTTTTTTTCTGCCCTGCTACTTTTAATTGTACAGATGCATCTGATCATGAATTGTACAAATGAATTTGGATTAAGTGAAGCGCTTATTTAAAGCTAAAGGTCCAGTACTCTGACAAGAGAAGTAATTATTATTTCTGCGTATTGTTTTTTGTTTAAATCATTTCAGAATTCAGATGTCTACAATACTCTGTTGCTGTGTTTGGTATTTAATGAAAATTGCATAGATTCAAATAGTTATCATGAAAATTAACTGTGTAACATCATGACGGAATAACAGTTCTCAGAGCTTTTTAATTGTAAACAAGAAAATGCAGAATTATAAAGAATTGATGAGAAATTCAAACTAACAAGGTTGTTTCAGCTCCTCTGGATGGATTTGTCTTTGTTGAAACATGTTTCTATCCAAAAGAAGTTGGAAGAAGTCCACCTCGATTCCACATGATTTGAAGAAATCTGGTTAGATTTATCTATCTGGATTATTGAGCATGCATCACAAGAAATTAAAACATTTCTCGCACAGGGTAATAATGAAAAATCCATAAGCTGACTTGGCATGGAAAGACCTACCAGTACACTGTTTTTTTTTTTTATTATTGTCTTGACTTGAGTTGAAAATTCTGGAAATTTTCCATGTGAATTAACCGGAATTTCTTGGCTGAACTCTACAATTTTAATTTTAAAAGTTTGCTCTTAACAGGGATTTCCTTATTATTAGGCCCGAGCAGCAAAGCTGCTGCGAAGGCCTATTGTAATCGCTCTGTTCACGCCCGACCTGCAATTTTTTCCGCCAAATGAATTGGCCTTTTGGGGGCTTTATCATATCCCAAAACTCACCAAATTTGGCGGACTCATCAGGACTGGTGAAAATTTACGTATTTTTGGGGCATGGCCAAAATCGCAGCAGAAACTGTTCAAGAGCGCCACCTAGAAAATTTAAAACTACCCTCCGTATTGGCCTTAGTTTGACGTAGAATCATGAAATTTGGTACACTTGTCCAATTCACCAAGATGCACAGAAAACCCTCTGGCACCAACGTTGTACGATAAATGGGAAGGCGGCCATTTTGGAATGCTAACCAAATTTTCACACCTTTTTGGCGGTTTATGGCCTCCGCATTTGAACAAACTCCTAGGGATTTCGCTCAATCGGGTTCAAACTTGGCCGGTTTTTTCATAAGGCATGGGGGACCAAAAGTGATCAAAGCGGTTCGTTTTGAAGCATGCTGAAGGGGCGGAGCCAGACGTCAAAGTTGGACATCTCGCCATGATAAACGAAACGCTAATAGCACCTACACGAAAACTGTCTAATACATCAAACTTTCAGTGATTGACCCACATCCTGTCCCCTGCAATACTGAATGGTCAAATCAAGACATCACATAAGCCACGCCCCCTGACAATAATTGATGTTGTTGTTATTATTATGCTTGTATTTATTTATATTTCTACCCTTAATTTCCACTTCCTTGAAAAGTTTCCAATTTGGAAAAAAATCCTAAAATCCCCAGCTTAACTTTCCATTGAAAATTGACTCGAAGTTTTCCTATTTTTTTAATTTCAACCCCTTTCATGAGTAAACGTAATGATGGGCTTGTTGTCTTCGTTTACTGCTGTGGTGTTAAGTCTGGTTTATACTTCATGAGAAGTGCCACAGTTGTCTCGCTGATGTGGTTGTGAGACAACTTCGGCCCTCGAGACCCCATTCTGTGCATGGCCTTGTTAGAGCTATTGTCTTGCTGGGTTTGCGCCAAGTTTTGTGTGATGATTCCGATTATTATGGGCTTGTTTATGTAGAAAAATGGCTGCTGTCATTTCTGCTCGACTGTGGATCAGCTGGCCGAGGCTGTTTAGAAAATACAGCCATCTTTACAACTCTTCCAGTAAAACATATAAAGATAGTCAAATAACTTATGGAAAGAGTTTAGATAATTTTTGTGCTATAGGAGGATTCTGTGTGAAGAGAAAGGCCGCTTTCTGTGGCTGTGCTGACCTAGAGGGAGTGCATCTCTTTGGAAAGCAAAGAGACACGTTCCGGCACCGACAGCTGGAAACACAGCAGTCGTTTCATGACAAATTCATAAAATATCTCCTTTCCTATTTTAAGAACAGAAAAACCAGATTTTTTCTCCTTAAGCTTCTCCATCAGCTGAAAATAAACATCTACTCTGCCAACCCTGTTATAAACTTGCATTTGTTTCTATTTGTGCATGACTTTTGCTGCAATGGGAGGACTTACCAGAACTTCTCCCCTGCAGTTTCTCTTAGAGTATAAATGAGTTGTTCAAGACCGTTTCACAATTTCATCAGAGAGATCTGATGTCTTACATTTTTGTGAAGTATAATCAGGGCTTTAAACTATACCTTGTAATGTGCACAAGAAAGATGCAAAGAATTTTAGACAATAAACACTGCCTGGCCAAACAAAAAGTTGCCACCAAAAAAGGTCTCACACTAATATTTCGTTGGACCACCTTTAGCTTTGGTTACAGCATGCGTTCACTGTGGCATTGTTTTGATACGCTTCTGTAATGTCACTAGATCTATTTCCATCAGTGTTGCATTAATTTTTCACCAAGATCTTGCATTCTAGTCAAGTCAATTTTATTTAGCACAATTAAAACAGATAAACTGTTATCAAGGTGCTTCACACACAACATAAAAGAGGTTAAAAAATTACAAAACAGCATCACACACTAAATGGTAGACATTATGATAATAACGGCAGTAAAATATAATAAAAAATGTAAAGAGCAGCATTAAAATGAAAACACAGTAAAAAATATATACACTAAGTCAGCTCACACAGTATGAAACACCAAAGAGAACAGATGGGTTTTTAGCAGGGATTTGAACATGTGAAGGGAGGAGGCCTGTCTAATGTTGGGCGGCAGGTTGTTCCAAAGTTTGGGGCCGATGACTGAAAACGCCCGATCTCCTTTAGCCTTGTTTTTGGAACCGCCAAGAGCATCTGATCAGATGATCTCAGGGCCCGCGATGGAACATATGGTTCCAGCAGCTCGGAGAGGTAGAGGGGAGCGAGGCCATTTAGGCATTTGTAGGTTAACAGCAGAATCTTAAAGTTGACTCTAGTTCTCACAGGGAGCCAGTGAAGCGAGGAGAGAACTGGTGTAATGTGCTCAAACCTACGTGTATCGGTTAAAAGCCGAGCTGCTGTATTTTCTCTGATCAGCACGCTGACTAGGCATGATTGGTGCATCACTTCACCCGCCTCTCTTCTTACCCAGATGCACCCATCACTCTGGAACAGGGTAAATTGGGACTCATCAGACCACATGACCTTCCATTGCTCCAGAGTCCAATCTTTATGCTCCCTAGCAAATTGAAGCCTTTTTTTTTCTGGTTAGCTTCACTGATTAGTGGTTTTCTTAAGGCTACACAACTGTTCAATCCCAATCCCTTGAGTTCCCTTCACATTGTGCGTGTGGGAATGCTTTTACTATCACTATTAAACATAGCCCTGAGTGCTTCTGTTGTTTTTCTTCCATTTGATTTCACCAAACGTTTAAGTGATCGCCGATCACGATAATTCAGGATTTTTTTTTCGATCACATTTCTTCCTCGAAGACGATGGGTCCCCACTATCCTTCCAGTTTTTAAGAATGTGTTGGACAGTTCTTAAAGGTATTGTGACATGATTTTGTAAAATTGAATATTTGTCAGAACATATATATCTTATATCATTGAGCTCTGGTCGTTTTTACATAATAAATTATAAATATATTAAATTTCCATTCGAAATTATTCAAATTTTTTCTCTGGTATTTGCTGGGATACGCCCCTGAAATTCCGCGCATTTCCGCAATACGTCGTCATACGTCATCAGTGAAACGTCACAGCGGGGAGTCACCCGCTCTAGCTGCTCCATCACGCATGTAAACAACAATGGCGGAGCTTGTCGACTCAGACGAGTGCAGCATTTCTAGTGTTGATCTAAGCGATTTGTCTTCAGTTTTGGAAGGTGAAGTTAGTTCTGGTGATGAACAAGAGCCAGCAGATTTTAATTTAGGTATTCAACCGTATTTATATGAACCTTACCGTTCAGGAAGTGAATCTGAAGCAGACATTGCAGCCGAGGGAGGACTTGAGGTTGATCAAGTGATGGAACCTGATCTATCTCGTTTACAGAGCACTGACTGGTAATTTTTTTAAATAATGTATCTAATAATTATCCAACATTAATTAATTATAGTTTAAAAAATATGAGTACCTTTGAAGTATCTGTACATTTTAAACGTTTATTTTAACAAGAAAAACATCCGATAATTCTCAATCAAGTCATCTGGACAGTTTATTTTTTAGTATAAACGTGGTTTTATAAATATTTCTCCACTCTAAATAAAGCAAATATCTGATATAATCACAAAATTATATAAATATATGCTGGTGGAGATTCTCAGTTGTCCAGGACATGATGAAATCAAAAAAGGCGCTCAATACAGAAAGAACTGGACTTTATTTGATACATAAAACGTTTCACCCTCTATCAAATTGAATTGAGAAAGCCCTATGGAGAGAGCAAAACGTTATCTGTTACAAATAAAGTCTAGTTGTTTCTGTATTGAACGCGTTTTTGGATCATACATCCTTTATAATTTACTTAAAAAATTACATATGTAATTTATTTTTTTAATGATAAAAAGTTTAAACAAATACATTAAAGTACAATTGACTTATTTTATAAAATGCAATGACACCAAAATAATGTCTGTTTGACATTGTTTTTTTTATATTTTAAATTTATTAATAAAAAAAATATCTGAAATGTCTGAATTTGTACAAAATCAACTAAAACATTTTTATTTCTCCAGGTGTACCTGTACAAATTGCGAGGCAATGCCAACCATTGTAGAATCCCAATGCTGTCAAGAAATAACTGCGGTTACTCAAGAAATTCGTCGTAAAGAACAAGATGTCACATGTGTCACCCAGCTGTCCAGCTTTGAAAGATGTTGTCTGGATGTTGATGTCCTACGAATTGCAAACTTTGACTTCATAGACCACTACCAGAGACATGACGATTCGCAAGAACATGAGTATGTAACTTTTTAACACAATTTAAAGGTAAACAATAGAAAAACACAAGAGAGAAATACATAATCCTTTTTTTTTTTAAACAAAGTATCAGAAACTATTAAAATATAAGGTAGATGTATAAAATCAAAAACAACAACATATCTGCATTGGTTTTTTTCAAGGATTCTAACGTATTTTGAAAAACAATTTCAGAGGGCAAGCCCAAGAGCTTCAGATATTTTTAAAAAGATATTCCATGAAGCAGGAGCAGAATAGGAGAAGGCCCTTTTTCCAAGTTCAGTCCTCACTGACGAAACACTGCAGGTGATCGTGTCCTCAGAGCGCACACTGTAGCTGCACTCACGCAGAACGTGCGCTCTGAGGACATGATTACCTGCAGTGTTTCGTCAGTGAGGACTGAACTTTGAAAAAGGGCCTTCTCCTATTCTGCTCCTGCTTCATGGAATATCTTTTTAAAAATATCTGAAGCTCTTGGGCTTGCCCTCTGAAATTGTTTTTCAAAATACGTTAGAATCCTTGAAAAAAACCAATGCAGATATGTTGTTGTTTTTGATTTTATACATCTACCTTATAATATTTTAGTAGTTTCTGATACTTTGTTTAAAAAAAAAACACAAAACAAGGATTACCGTATGTATTTCTGTCTTGTGTTATTCTATTGTTTAGTTGAAGGAAATTCTACCATTGCTGTTCATCATTCTTTAGTTTGTAGCAGGTTGCTTTTGTAAATGAGTCCACGAGGTGCAATGAGATTTAAATGACAAAATAAAGGTTGAATGAAAAAAAAAAGGTGTTACATGATTTTGTAACTATCCATAAAACTGCCGAACATCAATATATTTTCTCATTCAACTTTGTTCTTGCAAACAAACTTATAAATATATTTAATTTTAATTTCAAATTAATAATAAACTTTGCGCCATGTTTACTCATGGGAAATTCGATTAAACGCGAATGCACCATCTGTGATGTAGTGTGGGTCAGAGTGATATGTCTCTTTCAATTTATAACCCTACGAATTTAGAAATCAAGATTTGAGCTATTTTTGCTCAGTTTGGGAAGCCTAAAATAGTTTGGGTGATGAAACAAGAAACAGCAAGATCTATTTTGGGTCTGCAACCATATGAGACTTACCTTCAAGTCGAGTAGATCACACACGCGCACTGACAAGCCCATGGCTCTACCCCACACTAAGTGACAGATGGTGCATTCGTGTGTAATCTCATTTACCATGAATAAACACGGATTGAAGTTTAAAATCACTATTAAAGCAACATTTATTTGAGTTATGATTTTGTTTGCAAACACAAACATATTTAATTGAAAAAAGATACTGTATATATTTTCAGCAATTTTGTGCATACTGTACTTACAAAATATTGGCACACCACCTTCAATAAATACACATGCACAACCATTTATCTAAAAATCAACATACATATTTAATAACTAAACATAACCACTCTTTTTTTTGCAGAAAATTTCGCTATATTGCATACAGGCAGTTCGTCCGTATGTGTTGGGGTCACCTCGGAAGATACCACAGAGTACCAATTCCAGCATGTGTCGTGACTCGGATCAGAAACACTTTTCCATCAGAAGGTGTTTACACTGGCTTCAAGTGGCCCGATGTATGATTACTTGAATCTGGAACGTCTCTCTGCAACTGCTGTGTCTTTATCTGGATGATGGAAAGCACTGCTGAGTGGAGGTGGCACGTCAACTTCTTCTCCAGGCTGGTCCGGTGACTTACTTGTGCAGATGTCAATTACCTCCTTCCTAACAGTTTCCACATAGCCTGTCAAAGGAAAACAACAAACAAACAAAAAAACACTATGATTGTATTATGTTCTCATGTTGATATCTGTAGAAGTTAGTGTTATGTTCTCATGTTGATATCTGTAGAAGTTAGTATTATGTTCTCATGTTGATATCTGTAGAAGTTAGTGTTATGTTCTCATGTTGATATCTGTAGAAGTTAGTGTTATGTTCTCATGTTGATATCTGTAGAAGTTAGTATTATGTTCTCATGTTGATATCTGTAGAAGTTAGTGTTATGTTCTCATGTTGATATCTGTAGAAGTTAGTGTTATGTTCTCATGTTGATATCTGTAGAAGTTAGTGTTATGTTCTCATGTTGATATCTGTAGAAGTTAGTGTTATGTTCTCATGTTGATATCTGTAGAAGTTAGTATTATGTTCTCATGTTGATATCTGTAGAAGTTAGTGTTATGTTCTCATGTTGATATCTGTAGAAGTTAGTGTTATGTTCTCATGTTGATATCTGTAGAAGTTAGTGTTATGTTCTCATGTTGATATCTGTAGAAGTTAGTATTATGTTCTCATGTTGATATCTGTAGAAGTTAGTGTTATGTTCTCATGTTGATATCTGTAGAAGTTCAGCAGTTTGTGATAATAAATCTAAGATTTTTTTGGATTTCATGTCATTTCCTTCCTAAAAATACAATTTATTCAAAGAAAACTGATTATACAGTATATAATTTCCATGTGATTTGTGAGATCTTGTATAATAACTTACCATAGGTTGGATCCTCTAGTATTTCCTTGACGACATATTGTCCTTTTTTCCACTTTGGAAAGGACAGTCCAAAGCAAGGTTTTCCAGCCATTGTTGATTTTTGTTCCCTTGCTGCGTTTTCATTAAAATGCAGCACAGCAAGCAATGTTCTGTAAAAATAATGGTTTGTGGGGTTAAGTAACTTTTAATATTTCGATTATTATAACATTTATTAGTTGCCAATTTTTTATTATTACCTGCACAGCTGACCACTGTATGAGAAGGAGTACGTTTTTGGAGCGAACTGATTCAACAGACTGTGGAAGGCTTCGAGTGAAGATGTCTGTTCTTCTCCGGACAGCTGTTTGATGTCTTTTAAGAGGGATTTGGCCAAAACAATCTTTTCCAGTCTGACCATCAGCTTGGAACCTGAAAGTACATAAGTTTAAACAAAACAAACATTTTTATAGAAACAATTCATATTTATGAATAAACAAACATTTTCACATATAAAATGTAAACAACTTACTCGGTTTCAGCCATTTGATCCTATGTGCACGTCCCAAAAGACTTGGATGCGAACAAAGAGGGAATAGATCATCATTGTGCTGGTGGATGTTGACAATGTGGTTGAGCAGCGACTGCCATTTAGAGACTATAAGATCAGGCTGTTCAGGAGGTGTTGTGATCACAGACCAGTACAGATGATGGACTATGCTGTTCACCCAGTCAGACAGATCATTGCAATCCTTCTCTTTACATAAACTCCACAACTTCTTCTTCAGGGCTAAAATTTAGAGAGGATATTGAATTTATTCATTTAGTGAATAATGAAAAGTAAATGTAAACATTACTGAACCATAAACATATTATCAAAGACATTTTACGTACACTTTGCTATGTGCCAAATATCGAAGTAGTGGGCGATGTTCGGCCTCTCTTCCTTTAACCATTTCCTTATCTGAACATGCCGGTCAGTCACCATCCTTCCTATTTCGAGGTCTTCGTTCTCCAGAAAGGTAATTGACCGTATCATTCCTTCTTTCTCCATGTGAGTGGCTCCACCAACCTCATTACTCTAATACATAACATTAAAGAGAAATATAATTAGTTATTTTTCGATTCTCAGTGAAATGATGGTTATTAATCATAATGGTTAACAATTAATTAAACAAAAAAATCATTAGTTACCTGTACTAGCTGTGAATCGATAATTGCGTTGGCCTGAAGTTCTAGCATTGTATATGAGCCAAACTTTGCACTGTGTCCAGGGCTGTCAGCACGGCCATCTCCAGCCAAAACAAGTGGCCGTTGGTCAGCTTGCAAAGATGCCAGCAACCAAGTTTGTGAGTTACCCCACACTGTTTTAACTGCTGGAAATAGATACTGTTGCTGATGCCTAAAAAATGTTCTGTCATAACTGCAACGTTCATATGTTTGAACATTCGTAGAACCTTACTGGCTATAGCTCCACTGCAGACTATTGCTGTAGACAGTAAAATGTTCCCTGTTGGGACATTTCCTGTGAGTGATTGACTGTACCAAGTAGTCTGATAATTACAAAATCTGCATTTTAGAAGTACATGAAGCATTGTGCCTCGTGTACTTCTAATTGTCTCCAAGTTGTTGGTTCTACAGCTGTTGCAAGACACTAGCTGCAGCAACAAAGCTAGATGTGTCCAGCAAACCAAGTAAAAATCTGGCTTGTCATGTACACTAGAGGTAGTGGATTCTTGTGATTTTGTGTCAGAACTCCCTTGTGAACTTGTTGATGGGAAGTATTCCTCGTCATGAGGCTGGACTTCAGGGCTGCTAGACTCAAGTGCAGGGCTGCTAGACTGAAGTGCAGGGCTGCTAGACTGAAGTGCAGGGCTGCTAGACTGAAGTACAGGGCTGCTAGACTGAAGTACAGGGCTGCTAGACTGAAGTACAGGGCTGCTAGACTGAAGTACAGGGCTGCTAGACTGAAGTACAGGGCTGCTAGACTGAAGTACAGGGCTGCTAGACTGAAGTACAGGGCTGCTAGACTGAAGTACAGGGCTGCTAGACTGAAGTACAGGGCTGCTAGACTGAAGTACAGGGCTGCTAGACTGAAGTACAGGGCTGCTAGACTGAAGTACAGGGCTGCTAGACTGAAGTACAGGGCTGCTAGACTGAAGTACAGGGCTGCTAGTCTGAAGTGCAGGGCTGCTAGACTGAAGTGCAGGGCTGCTAGTCTGAAGTTCTATTTCTGATGTAACTGTTTGTGTTGGTGAAATGAAAAGTGGAGAAACGTCGGTTTGTGTGCCCACATCTGTAAGGAGAGCTGAAGCCTGTGTACCTGTGGAAAAATACACAAACAACAGACAACTAATTGAATGTATTTTGTAATATAATGACTCGAATTACCTAAAAAATAAAAACGTTTTGCATCAAATGAAGTTTTAGTATTGTTTAAATATTGTAATTTAGACAATATTGCCAATGTCAACACCATGAATGATACTGCTAGTACACTATATAATTATCCTTTACTTTAGTCTTTACACTGTTGTGCAAAAACAATTTTTGCTGTGTGTGTTATTGAGACTGAAGTGTTTAAATTTTTCCAAATACCTTTGTTCTTTGTGCCCTTCATTAAACAAACTTGTACTCGTACACATCTAGAGTTGTACCTTGTTTGTGTGAATTGAGTACAGGTAGTCTAAGAAAACAGAAATAAAAATTATATAATTCACAATCACAATTTAGATTAAATTTTTTTTAAATGTTGCAGGTTTTAATTGTGATTTGTAATTAAGAACTTTAGTAACCTGGTGGTACGTGGTGGAACGTGGTACGTGGAACATGGTAACCTGACTAGTTGATGTGCATGGCTCTTCTGGCTCTTCTGGCTCTTCTGGCTCTTCTGGCTCTTCTGGCTCTTCTGGTACATCTGATGTTGAGATTGTTGATTCTGGAAGGCTGGACATAAGTTCAGCTATTTCCTAGAGAGAGAAATACAACAACATTACACACTATAAGTTCAAAAAATATTTAACATAAACATAAATGTAATGTTTTTTAGGTTGGTAGAATTGTGAGTGATTATATATGAAAAAATAACTTATGTTACATTTTTTTTTAGCTATTTTACCAATTTTTTTAATTATTAATTATGCTAAAGTGGGTATTTTAGTATTGTTGTGTAGAGCACCCAAAGTATTTTGACATTATTGTTGACAGAATAAAATTTGCAATTAGCCATCTAAATTTTATACTGTCAAAAAAAAAAGAATATGATTCTAATTTACTAGATCATTCATGAAATGATTAGATCCCATGATTAAATTGGTATTGATGAAATGAGTAAATTTTTATAAGTTTGAGTCTGACAATTAATGATGTTATGAGTTTGTTTCTTCAAAGTAAAGTAACTTTTGTCAATATACAAAGTAGAAGTTTAAATCTTGCTCAAATCATTTAGTTGTATACTCTATTAATGGAAAACTTGTCAATACACGATTCAGTTTTCAAAAAACATGCGGGGAGCTTCGTGGCTTGAGCATGTCCGATTGCGTCTGAGATCTATCATTTTAAGACAGTAAATCATCCAAAACTCTCATTAATAAACCCTCCCTGAATAAATAAACTTACTGACGTTACTTGATCATGCAGACATAATTTAAAAATACATAAAAAACAACGTGTGTGCAACTGATGTTATTTCGGCTATTTTTTTTTTTAGCAGCGAACAAAAACAAGTTGAATGTATTAAAGCAATCGAAGGGTTATTATACATCCTATACAGTTATAAAAACACTCGATCAATTGAAAAGCGATTTATACACGGTTTATTTAATCTACAGTGCTAAGTGGGGTTAGCTTCGTGATGTGGGTCTTTGTTGTTGTGCTAAGCTAACAAGAGGCCCGATCGCGTTTGAGATCTATCATTTTAAAACAGTAAATCATCCAAAACTATCATTAATAAAACCCTCCCTGAATAAATAAACGTACTGATGTTACTTGATCACGCAGACATAATTTAAAAATACATAAAAAGCAACGTGTGTGCAACTGATGTTATTTCGGCTATTTTTTTTAGCAGCGAACAAAAACAAGTTATTGTTACTAGTTGAATGTATTAAAGCAATCGAAGGGTTATTATACATCCTATACAGTTATAAAAACACTCGATCAATTGAAAAGCGATTTATACACGACGGTTTATTTAATCTACGGTGCTAAGTGGGGTTAGCTTCGTGATGTGGGTCTTTGTTGTTGTGCTAAGCTAACAAGAGGCCCGATCGCGTTTGAGATCTATCATTTTAAGACAGTAAATCATCCAAAACTCTCATTAATAAAACACTACACAGCTCCGATTATGTTTACACAAAGACTTACTCTTTTCCTGGACAGTTTTCCGATGGTAGCTTCCCTGCGTTGTTTAGATGTGGTAGCTCCTGTGGGACTTTCTTCTGTAGATTTTCGTTTAAAAATAGTAGGAATAGCATCCGGTTTTAAAAGTCTTCTCCATCTTACTGGTAATCCTAAAGATTCTTTTATAGCAGGTGTTTCCTGAAAACAATCGGCAGTAAAATGGTCGCTGCAAACATACGACTCTTTAGTAGGAACCCACCGGTCCCTCGTTCTCTGCACTTGTCTGGTCCATTCTTGGCGAAGTTTCTCATCTTTTGGAAATTTGTGAATGCTAACTTGTTCACTAGCGACATTAGAACACCCAAATGCGCTACAACGTGACGGCATTTTTCAAGTTACACAAACAAAGAGGCGATCTTTCAGGAAATGAATTGTATGGCAAGCAGTTAACACACCAAACAAACGGGCAAGGCTCTGCCTTCTGCCCGTTGTGACGTTGATGACTGGTGACGGCGACTGGTGATGACGTATTGCGGAAATGCGCGGAATTTCAGGGGCGTATCCCAGCAAATACCAGAGAAAAAATTAGCATAATTTTCGAATAGAAATTTAATATATTTATATTTTATTATGTAAAAACGACCAGAGCTCAATGATATAAGATATATATGTTCTGACAAATATTCAAATTTACAAAATCATGTCACAATACTGTAACGACCCTGTGTTTGGTTCTGCTTTGGGTCCAAGTATTTCTGTGTATTTGTTCAGTTGTACTGTACTGTGTTCTGTTGAGCTGTTGTGATTCTGTTGTCCCCCGCCCTCATGTGTTGGATTGGTCGTGGGGGCAGGAGAGGGGTAGGAGCAGGGAGGAGGGACCGGAAAAAGAGAGACGAAGAAGAAGAGCCCGGTGTGTGTGTTGTTGTTAGCAGGCAGCTAGCAGTGTGTTCGCTCGCGTGTGTACCGCGTTTTCTGTTAAGGCGTGAGCTGTAGCCTCGGTAATAGCAGCTCGTCCCTGTTTCTGAATAAACCCCGTTTGGCTGGACTCCGTCTGCTGTGTTGGCGTCATTACATTGGTGTCAGAAGTAAACCAACGCTACCGAGCTGAGTGAGTACTACTGGCTCGTCGCCTCCACCCGCGACATCAGCATCATGGACGGAGCGCTCGCCCAGGTGAAAATTAAAGCGGAGGGAGTAGAGGACGAAGAGGCTCGGAGAGAGGGGTTCACTAAAATAACTCAGGCGACGGCTGCTCCGCACAGCTCTGCAGCGAGCATGGCTGCCGAAGCAGGACTGAAGACCGGCGGGGGGGCGGGTCCGTCGACGCCATTTTCCCCAAGCGCGCCAAAAGATTCACATGGCGGCAGCCATGACAGTTACGTCGTCCAAAACGTCACCGTCCCGTTGAAGACGCCCAAGTACTCTGGTAGGTCCAGCTGGGAGGCCTTCCATGCACAGTTTGAGCTGCTGGCTCATGCAGGGAGGTGGACAGCAGAGCATAAAGCCCTGCAGCTGGCTCTCTGCCTACAAGATGATGCACTGGACTGCTTATTATTGTTAAGCTCAGAGGACAGAAAAGACTATGATGCACTAGTCGGAGCTTTAAAGAGGCGTTTTGGACAATGTGTGCAACCAGACATTTTTAAAAATAAACTCTGCAACAGGAGCAGGTTGCCAGGTGAACCCCTGCGTGTTTTGGCTAATGACATTGAGAGCCTCACACGCAGAGCCTATTCACACATGCAGTCAGGGGTCCAGAATGAACTAGCAAAAGATCAGTTCATCAGAGCCCTGGCACCACCGGAGCTGCGTGTGCAGGTTCAACTGATGCACCCCCGATCCCTGCAAGATGCATTGGACTTAGCAGTGGAGAGAGAGTGTTTGCTGGGAGTAGCAGCGGGAAACGACCTGAGAGGACAACCACCGGCATGCAGATCTGCGGAGGGGGCAGAGCTGAACCAGGAGAAACCTGCTTGGGTCTCGGAGCTGACAGAAATGGTCCGAGCGGTGGCACTGCAGTCGACGCGGGACTCCTCCGCACCCCCGGCCGTTTGTTGGGGCTGTGGCCAACCGGGACACCTCCTGAGGCGGTGTCCTAAAACAGTCAAGACGCAGGGAAACGACACGGGGTCTGCGGGGGGGAGGAATCGCAGATCCCGACCGTAGCCTCCACACCTCCATCGCCAGTGGGCGGGGGCCGACAGCTCGAACAGGGGGCCCGAGCCCAGAATCCCTCCGAAATTGACTCCGCCCTCGACCAAGCGACCGTGGTTGTGGTGGTCGGCCGCACATGTGTTGGAGACTTTTGTTATGTCCCCGTCTCAGTGGAAGGGTTTCCATGCACGGCCCTGATTGACACTGGTTCCACGGTAACACTAGTGAGGCCCGAGATGGTACCGGACTGGACTCTGATCCAACCCACCACAGTGCAGCTGCGCACAGTCACTGGGGACATGGCACCTATGAAGGGGAGGGGGACAATGACTTTTAATGTAGGTGGCCGATCTATCACCCACCCTGTGTGGGTAGCAGAGGTGCAGGACATGTGCATATTGGGGCTGGACTTTTTAAGGGCTGCGGGGTGCCAGTTGGATTTGGGTGTGGGGACATGGAGCTTCAAGGAGGGGCCTCTCATTCCACTGTTGCCCGTAGCTCCTGATCACACCCCCACGGGTCCTGTGGCCCGCTACACAGAACCGCAGATTGCAGCTGTCGAGCACATCCCACCTCAGCCCAGCCAGATTGCTGCCACCATGGCTCCCGCACCTGCGAGCCCTATGCACCCAGTGTGGGTGCCCCAGGAGACTGAAGACGCTGCAGTGACCTTGGTGCGGAAGATCTGGGCGGAAAACTGTAGGGGTTTAGACACTCGGCAGCAGGAACAACTGTTGCAGCTGCTCATGGACTTTAAGGACATTTTTGCCCTAAGTGAAGACCAGGTGGGGCGGACTCGTTTGGTGGAACATGACATCCTGACGGGAGGTGCACGCCCAATAAAATGTCATCCCCGCCGGCTTCCCCTGGCCCGTCAGGAAGCATGTGACAGGGCAGTGTCAGACATGCTGCAGGCTGATGTTATCGAGCCTTCAAACAGTCCCTGGGCGTCTGCTGTTGTCATGGTGCCCAAAAAGAATGGAGAGTGGCGTTTGTGTGTTGATTACAGACCACTGAACGGGGTGACTGAGAAAGACTCATATCCACTGCCTAGGGTCGATGAGTCACTAGACCTGGTGTCCGGCTCCAACTGGTTCTCGTCTCTGGACCTTCGGAGCGGTTATTACCAGGTCCCCCTAGCAACAAGTGCCAGACCTAAGACTGCTTTTTGTACGGGGCGGGGACTCTGGCAGTTTAAGGTGCTCCCGTTTGGACTGTGCAATGCACCTGCCACCTTTTCCAGGCTGATGGACCAGACGCTGGCTGACATTCCTCGCCAGGAGTGTCTGGTGTATCTGGATGATATACTGGTCCATGGCGCCTCTTTTGCAATGGCTCTGGACTCACTCTGTAGAGTGCTGGAGAGAATTAGAGCTGCGGGCCTGAGACTCCACCCAGATAAGTGTCACTTTATGCAACAAGAGGTGTCGTTTCTGGGCCACCGAGTCGGCAGAGAGGGGATCGGCACAATGGAGGACAAAGTAAAGATGGTGGCAGAGTGGCCAACCCCCACGACTCAGAGAGATCTTAAAAGCTTCCTGGGACTGGCTTCTTATTACAGGAGGTTTGTGCGGGGGTTCGCAAGTATAGCAGCCCCCCTTTTCCAACTACTCCAGAAGAACAGAGACTATGTGTGGACTGAACAGTGCCAGGGAGCGTTTGACCGCCTGAGGCAAGCTCTGACTGAGTCCCCAGTCCTCGCTCCTGCAGACCCTTCCCTCCCCTTCATCCTCGACACGGATGCAAGTGGCGTGGGGGTTGGGGGGGTCCTGTCCCAGCTGGGGAAGGAGGGGGAGAGAGTGGTGGGTTATTTCAGCAGGGCCTTTAACAAAGCTGAGAGGCGCTACTGTGTGACAAGGCGAGAGCTGCTGGCGGTGGTACTTTCTCTACGCCATTTTAAGTACTACCTGTGTGGCTTATCATTCACGATCAGGACTGATCACTCTGCCCTCCAGTGGCTGATGTCTTTTAAAGAACCTGAGGGTCAGGTGGCCCGGTGGCTGGAGGAGCTGCAATCCTACAACTTCTCTGTCATTCATCGGGCCGGAGCCAAGCACGCCAATGCCGATGCCCTCTCCCGCCGGCCTTGCGCTGCAGAGGGGTGCAGTTACTGTGACCGGAGGGAGAGGTTGGAGGAGGAACAGCTGCATCGGAACCATCGAGGATCAGGTCAGAGTGACTTGGCGATCTGCAGAGAGCTGCAGGTGGTTGGCACGGACAGCTGGAGGCACCATCAGGAACAAGACCCTGACATCCAACCTGTGTTGCAGTGGGTGGAGAGGCAACTGAAGCCGCCGTGGGAGGAGGTTGCTGGACTCTCGCTGGCAACTAAAGGGTTGTGGTCCAAGTTTGAGGCTCTGCGACTGGAAGATGGAGTACTGCAGAGGTCATGGAAGAACCCTTCCACAGGTGAGGAGCGGTGGCAAATTGTAGTCCCAAAAGGCCTGAAAGACGTAGTCCTGCAGGGCGTGCATGGAGCGTCTGGGTCTGGACATTTTGGTGTCACAAAAACTCTCCGTCGCCTCCGACAGGGGTTTTATTGGGGCCAGTGTAGGAGGGATGTGGAGGATTTCTGCCGCTGCTGTGACCTCTGCACGGCACGGAAGGGGCCGACGGGTCAGTCTCACGCTCGCCTACAACAGTTTGTTGTAGGAGCCCCGATGGAACGAGTGGCCGTGGACATAATGGGCCCCCTACCACGCTCAGACAGGGGAAACTGTTATGTCCTGTCGGCTATAGACTATTTTACAAAATGGCCGGAGGCGTACGCCATCCCTGATCAGGAAGCAGAGACTGTGGCAGATGCTTTGGTTGGGGGCCTGATTAGCAGGTTTGGGGTACCAGACAGTATTCATAGTGACCAGGGGAGAAATTTTGAGTCACGGGTGTTTTCTACCATGTGCAGCCGCCTTGGCATCCACAAAACAAGAACGACACCATTACATCCCCAGAGCGACGGCCTAGTGGAAAGGCTCCACCGCACTCTGGGACAGCAGTTGGCCATCCTCACAGCAGAGCATCAGCGGGACTGGGACGAGCACCTGCCACTGGTGCTAATGGCATGCCGCTCAGCTGTACAGGACTCCACGGCATGCACCCCATCGCTCCTCATGTTGGGGAGGGAGCTGCGCACACCAGCCGAACTGTCCTTCGGGCGCCCGCCGGATGCACCGGATGTTCCAGCGGGTCCCGAGTATGCCCGGAAACTTCAGGACAGGTTAGAGACGGCCCATGCGTTTGCCCGGAGGCAACAGGAGCAAGCAGGCATGCGCCAGAAACGGAACTATGATGTAAGGGCTAAGGGCCGACACTTCACTCCAGGGGAGCTGGTCTGGGTGTACAACCCTCGTAGGAAGAAGGGACGGTGCCCGAAGCTGGACAGTCAGTGGGTGGGTCCCTGCAGAGTGTTGGAGCGCCTGGGGGAGGTGGTCTACAGAGTTCAGATGCCCCAAAACAGGAGAAGAGTAGCTCTGCACAGGGACAGGTTGGCCCCCTATCAAGGCAGGTCTGCACCTCAGTCCCCAGAAGGCCAATGGTCAGGGTCTCTGGTGCGTCCGCCAACCTCCCCAGAAGCCTTATCACCGACATCGAATGATGCCCCGGCCCCAGAGCCTGTAGCGCCGCTGGGAGCTCGCCCGCAGCGGACGAGGAGGGCTCCAAGACGGTTTGATGACTTTGTTTGTCCCCTCGTGGGCGAGGGACTCAGTAGTGGGGGGGTAGTGTAACGACCCTGTGTTTGGTTCTGCTTTGGGTCCAAGTATTTCTGTGTATTTGTTCAGTTGTACTGTACTGTGTTCTGTTGAGCTGTTGTGATTCTGTTGTCCCCCGCCCTCATGTGTTGGATTGGTCGTGGGGGCAGGAGAGGGGTAGGAGCAGGGAGGAGGGACCGGAAAAAGAGAGACGAAGAAGAAGAGCCCGGTGTGTGTGTTGTTGTTAGCAGGCAGCTAGCAGTGTGTTCGCTCGCGTGTGTACCGCGTTTTCTGTTAAGGCGTGAGCTGTAGCCTCGGTAATAGCAGCTCGTCCCTGTTTCTGAATAAACCCCGTTTGGCTGGACTCCGTCTGCTGTGTTGGCGTCTTTAACCCAGTTTTAGTAGTTTCTGCAATCTCCTTAGATGTTTTCTCTGCTTGATGCCAATGATTTGACCCTTCTCAAATGATTTGACCATTCTCAAACAGATTGACATCTTTTCCATGACCACGCGATGTGTCATTCATCTTGGTTGTTTATGAAATGAGAAGCAACTCATTGCACCAGTTGGGGTTAAATAACTTGTTGCCAGCTGAAAGATAATTTTCCATGCAGTAATTATCCAATAGGAGGCTCGTACCTGTTTGCTTAGTTAAATCCAGGTGGCAACTTTTTTTTTTTTGCCATGCAGCGTATAATTGTAATTTCCATTATGAAGGCTTTGCTACAGTCCTACAAGAACATTGATATACAAATATTAACTGTAGCAAGGTATGGGTCTGCCCAAGAGTCTTCTAATGAACAAGCAAGTTTAGCTTGTGCCAAAACCCTTGACACAAATTTGCCAACTGACTTAAACAACAGGAATACTGCTAATTCAGTAGTAAACATGGAGCTTCAATAACTTCTCAGCCTGAAGGACATTTATACTACATCCAAAGCCCAGAAGTCTGATCACGACCACATGGTTGAGACATTCGTTTTTGCACGCACCATTCATTGTCCACAAGACCCACTGCGCAGAGCTCCTGGGAAAACTCTTCTGCTGCAGTACGCATTGCTTGCCTAGATTGTGCATGCTCAATCCAGGTGTATGTGGCCCTTTGATAATCTATACGTCTGTCTGGAAGAGTTGTATTTGTACAAGTCGAGTTGCATGTATTTTCTGTCTGCCTCAGCCAACGTCTCCGAACTATCCATGTTGCTTGCACGCACAGCAGTCGGCTTCTGGAAGCGGAGCAGTTGGAGTGAAATTACATTTATTGAGCGCTTTTCCACATAAACAAATACACAAACATCTGGCTAATCACACAATACTTTGCAAGAAAAAGAGAAAAGGTTTGGACTGGACCTGGTGTTGAGAAGAGGCAGACAGCTCCTACAAAAGCAAAATGGTGCATTTTGCATCACACAACTATGTCAATGAGACAGTGTTAATTTTGTTGACTAATTATTTTCGTCGACTAAATGTTTTCATTGATTTGTCGACTAAAATTAGACTAAAACAAAAAAAATTCTGATGACTAAGTAATGACTAAAACTAAATGATGTTTTAGTCACATGACTAAGACTAAAACTAAATTAAAAATAGCTGTCAAAATTAACACTGGATTCAAGTACTGCTTGTAGTTTTACTGTTAAAAGCAAGGTTAGACAAATAATGTTTGAAAAAAGTTTTATTTGTTGTTGTATGTTGCATATTAATATTAATATTATGGTTAAAACATTGTTTTGTTTTAGTAACTACAGAGAATTGATGAAAAGTTTTTACTATGTATAACTTAGTCGACTTAATTGACTGTAGATTTAGTCGACTAAATGTTTTCATTGATTTGTCAACTAAAATTAGACTAAAACAAAAAAAATTCTGATGACTAAGTAATGACTAAAACTAAATGATGTTTTAGTCACATGACTAAGACTAAAACTAAATTAAAAATAGCTGTCAAAATTAACACTGCAATGAGATGACTTCTTGGTTTTTGATGGGAGTATAAAACGGCCTTGCCTCTTCAACATCTTACAGAACTGGAGCATCAAATGGGGCAGGGGCGCTTCTTTCTTTCATGGAGTTGTAACCGTACACTTAATGGGTCACACCGTGTGACAATGTACAGCAAAATGTTGTGTGTGTTGATCTGGTTTATACATTCAACTTGATCATTGTGGAGTCTTGCATAATTCAGTCATTGGATCGTTTCAGTGCAAATCAAGTTGATGTTGCTTTTGCTTCACACAGAAGCAGGATCCTGCATGCAAACTAATCTTCCTTTCTAATTCAGCACCTCTGAATTGTGAGTAAAGGGATTAAAATAGTTTTTTTTATGCCTTTCTTTGTTTAGCGTTTTTCCACATGAAACACAACTTCGCATTTTCATGTTTGTCTGGTTTATGCTTAATATATTGAATGATGAAATGCTGTTTGAATGTCTAAATGAAATGTCAACAAGCAGAGAAAGTATAATGTAAATGTAGTTTACTTCATTTGCACACAAGCTTTGGTCTGGTTTCTACAAACCGGATTCCAAAAAAGTTGGAACACTAAACAAATTGTGAATAAAAACTGAATGCAATGATGTGGACATGGCAAATGTCAATATTTTATTCGTAATAGAACATAGATGACAGATCAAAAGTTTAATCTGAGTAAATGTAACATTTTAAAGGAAAAATATGTTGATTCAAAATTTCACAGTGTCAACAAATCCCAGATGGTGTAGAGGCAGGGCAGCCAGCTCAGGACCGGAAGGTCCCGAGTTCGATCCCCGGTCACTGCATACCTCGTTGTGTCCCTGGGCAAGACACTTAACCCCGAGTTGCTCCCGGTAGGACTGGCAGTGCCTTGCATGGCAGACTACCGCTACCAGTGTATGAATGTGTGTATGAATGGGTGGATAGCTGGTACTGTGAAGCGCTTTGGGGCCCCTCATAGGGGGGCTGGAAAGCGCTAGATAAGTTAGCTCCATTTACCATTTACCAAAAAAGTTGGGACAAATAGCAATAAGTGGCTGGAAAAAGAAAATTGAGCATATAACAAACCGCTGGAAGACCATTTAACACTAATTATGTCAATTGACATCATGATTGGGTATAAAAAGAGCTTCTCAGAGTGTCAGTGTCTCATGATGGTAAGATGATCACCAATTCCACCATTGTTGCGCAGAAAGATAGTGCAGCAATAGCAGAATGGTGTTACCCAGTGTAAAATAGCAAAGACTTTTAAGTTATCATCATAAACCGTGCATAACATCATCAAAAGATTCAGAGAATCTGGAACAGTCGCTGTGTGTAAGAGTCAAGGCCGTAAAACTCTACTGGATGCTCATGATCTCCGGGCCCTTAAATGTCACTGCACCTCAAACGTTGGTTACGTATTGTAACCCCAGATTCTATGAGTGTAAACATAGCCCTTTAAAAGCTACGCTTTGTTGGGTTTATCCCTTCACACTGAAGACTTGTAGTCCACGCCCACCTGCTGTGGGCCCCTCCCATGGTCCACTATAAGAGTGCCCGTGGACCATGATGCTGCTCCCAAAGGCAATACTTTTTTTCTTCTGCCATCTGGGAGCCAGTGAGGCCCCAGTTTTAAAGGGCTACGCCTACACTCCTAGAATCTGGGGTTACAATACGTAACCAACGTTCTATTTTGTGTAAGCTCTGCCCTTTAAAAGCAATGCTTTGTTGGGTTAAGGGCAGAGCAGGATATGGTCCATGCCTCACTGGGTCTGATAGAAACCGTAACACACTCTGGCACCCGCCAATACCTCAACAGCATACAGTGGCGGATCTACCATTCAGGCGAAGGAGGCCGTGGCCTGGGGCCGCCAATCAGCAGGGGCCGCCAATGAGCAGGGGCCGCCAATAAGCAGGGACCCCAGCCATCACCTACATCCCTAACATTGCTCCTGCTTGTTAATGTACGTTTAACATAAAAATAATTATAGTTACGATGAAAACTATCTTTAAAAACGCAACAGAAAAAACGGTTGAGTTCTGTTCTCCCCTACTAAAATGGACTATTCCGTCATGCGTCATGACGTCACCCACTAATCCAGGAAGTGCTGTATGCTCGCTGCTGTTTACTGAGAAGGAAGCGGGAGACAGGAGACAGAAAGCGGAGCTGAAAAACGTAAAAAGCGTCAAAAAACAATAACGTATGTTTCTTCACTACCGAAAGTGACAACCTTTTTAATGGGTCGAATTCTAAAACTTCATCAACTGTTAATGACGGTCACGAGCGGCAGCGGCCCATTTAAAAGTGTGGCGGAACCGCCGCCGGTGCTCTGTGAAGATTGCATGGGACACCGGACATCAGGATCCAGGAGGAAGTGGCGCTGAGGCAGTGACTCAAGAAGATGAAGATAAAGTATTTACAGCAAGATGAGGTACGAGTTTTAGAAATTATTTTGTAGGTTGGGTAAAAGAAATCCTAACAGTAATCAGCTGAGACAACCACTATTTTCACGTTTTCTTTCTGTATCAAAATATTAAAAGATATTCGACCTAAATCTTCTGACTTAAATAGGAGAGAGGGGATTATATATTTTACCTACTTTAGTTCTCTGCCCTGCTTGCTTAGTATACAGTATTATTAAATTATTCGGACTTTACATTGAATAGAATAGATCTAAAATATTCCACAGTTATCTATAAAAAAAATTCTCAACCATTTTACAAAATATTTGACTGTTAAAACTTCATCAGACTATCATTGTTTTGTTATTTGGTCCATAGTCCCTCCATTAAATACATTATAAAGCACAACTTATAGCTTTCAGAGTAATGCAAAAATGTGTTTTTTAATAATGACTGGTTTGCTTTGGACAGAAATGCCACTGTTAGTTTAAAACAACAGAATCAAAAGGCTAGGATTGCTAAATTAAAATGTTATCTAAAATGTAAAAATTGATATAAATGAAAAGTGACATTCCCTGATGCATGCTCAATAATCCAGGTGGAAAAATCTGTGACATTATTTGAGTCATTTAGTTTACAGTAAGTCTTACAGTCTGTGTAAGTTTTAAGGTTTAAAAAGAAGTCAAAACTTTCAGTCTTAATTATGGAAACTTGGATAAATGAGAGCCTTCACATGTGTTAAATGTAATAATGTCTTATTTTTTCTTTTATTTCCTCCAACACTAACATTTGTTGTTTTTTTCAGATGCAGTCTTTAAACATGCATCATTAAAGACCAGAAACAAGACAGAAGACAACTTTCATAGAAGTCCAGCTGAATAATCAAGGTAATTCATGATCACTTAATGCTGTAAAAAGTGTCTCATGCCTGGACATCTTGCTGTTCATATCGAGCCAGTGTGTGAATTCATCTCAAAATACCACATCTCAACTACACACACTCACTTTTTCACATTGATCTAACAACTGTTCCCTGTTACAGAATATGTAATATAACGTTAAAAGAATTAAAGTTGTGAAAATCTTATAATTTAGGAAAATATATTTCTACTGTATTGCTCACATCTACCCTCTCTATTTGTTTGTGTTTATTTAGTGTTGTTGAATTTTGGTGTAAGACTTGATTTAGAGCCTTTTATTGCAATAATAAAACATCCATCCATTTTCTTCCTCTTATCCGGGGTCGGGTCGCGGGGGGTAGCAGCCTAAGTAGGGAGGCCCAGACTTCCCTCTCCCCAGCCACTTGGAGCAGCTCCTCTGGGGGAATCCCAAGGCGTTCCCAGGCCAGCCGAGAAACATAGTCCCTCCAGGAGGCATCCTAACCAGATGCCCGAGCCACCTCAACTGGCTCCTCTCGATGTGGAGAAGCAGCGGCTCTACTCCGAGTCCCTCCCGGATGACTGAGCTTCTCACCCTATCTCTAAGGGAGAGTCCAGCCACCCTGCGGAAAAAACTCATTTCAGCCGCTTGTATCCGAGATCTCGTTCTTTCGGTCACAACCCAAAGCTCATGACCATAGATGAGGGTGGGAACGTAGATCGATCGGTAAATTGAGAGCTTTGCCTTTTGACTCAGCTCCCTCTTCACCACGACAGACCGGTACAGGGCCCCTTTACAAAGGTTTGCCTGGGGCCCCCAAATGTCTAAGTCCGCCACTGACAGCATAACAATGCACCATAATAAAAAACATAAGGTGCATAATAAAAAGGTGAGCAAACCTCAAAACCTGAAGCTGACTGAATAGTGTCATTCAGAAAAGGCCCAAGATATATCCAACAAGATCAAATGTGATTGAAAGATGTTTGACCAAAAAACTCTTCAATAAAGACAGAGGCAACTGTGTCAATTCATCAATAATTTACTGATGTTAAAAAAACAATCACACCGTCACGACCCTAAGAACAGAGTGCGTCAGTGAGGAACTGGATACATCCTGCAAATAGAAACTGATAAAAGGAGTAGGTGACGACCACGAAGCAGCAAAACAGATGTCCTGTACAGAGAGGCCCTTGTTTAAGGCTGTGGAAGCTGCTATTCCTCTGGTGGAGTGAACTTTAATGCCAATAGGAGGCTGAAGACCGGAAGAACTGTATGCCTGTGAGATGGCTTCACATAACCAGTGTGAGAGAGGTCAAAGGTTGACCCTGAGATTGTTTACTGAAATGTACAAACAATCTATCAGACTTACGCACTGCTGCCGTGCGAGCCACATAACACTTAAGTGCTCTCACCGGGCAAATCAGATTAAGCTGTTTTTCCTCATTACCATGAGGGGGAAGGCAAAAACCATCAAGAGTGATTATTCTGGATCTGAACTCGTTAAGCTCTTGGGAATAAAAGCAAGGTTCGGCCTAAGTTCTGCTGAGCTCCCATCCCCTTGAATCTTTAAAAGGGAAGGAGAGACGGACAAGCCTGTCAGATCACTTACCCTTTTTGCCGATGTAAGGGCTAACAACAGAGCTGTCTTAAATGACAAATACTTAAGAGGGATTTGATCAATCTGTTCAAACGGGTCCTTAATTAATGAACTCAGTACAGTAACCAGATCCCACTGTGGAGCCAATGTGCGTGAAATGGGTCTAAGACGGTGTGCACCCTTAAGAAAACGTTTCATCAAAGGGTGATTAAACACTGTCCTGTCGTTAAACCCTTAGTGACAAGAAGAGATTGTTGCAGCATAAGTTTTAATTGTGCTGAAAGCCAATTTCCTGTCCAGCAGTAACTGTAAATATGACTAGATGGAGCCCAAAGACCATGAAGAAGGATCTAAATTATTTTCCAGGCACCATCGCTGAAAAGCATCCCATTTTGACGCATAAACAGTCGTCGTAGATTGAGCGCGTGCTCCCTGAATAGTACGAATAACATAATTAGAAAAACCAAGATTTTCTAAACGTTCACGTTCAGCAACCAAACCAGCAGATGTTGGCCTATCACAAGGAAACTCTTTATTGCACCCCCTGCTTGTAGAAGAGCGTTGTCTCTCCAGGGGAGCCTCCAAGATCGGACTGTCCGCTGCTGAAGCACCGGAAACCATGGTGCGCTCCGGAGCGATCAGGATCATTGACGACTCTTCTTTCCTCACCTTCTCTAGCAGCGCTGGCAGCAGGGGAACTGGAGGAAAGGTATAAATCAATGTTTTTGGCCACGGCCTGTGCGCAAAAGCGTCTACTCCTAGTGGGGAAGTATCCAGGGGGCTCGAGGAGAAAAACAGGACACTGAGCGTTTTCCCGAGTGGCCATTAAATTTACATCTGCTTTCTTGAATCTGCTCCAAATCTGTGATATTGTCGGGATGGAGAGCCCAATTTCTCTCCAGAGGATATAATATCTGCACCTTTGTTTTGCACGCCGGGGATGTAAACCGCCTTCAACGATTTTAGGTGAATGCGTACCCAACAGAGCAGTTCCCTGGCTGCGTTCATCAGCTGGACTGATCGAACCCCGCCTTGGCAATTTATGTATGCCGCCGTGTCCCTGTTGTCTGTATGAATCAACACGTTCTGATCCCTGAGCATATAAACAAAGTGATTGAGAACTTTGTGCACTGTCAGCAGCTCTAGGACGTTTATGTGAGGGGATGTGCCCGCCGGCCACGCTCCCCCACTGAGTGTGACAGATAAGTCCCGTCCCAACCGGAAAGAGATGCATCTGTGAAGACTGCCCTGTGTGACGTCACTTTGCCTAGGGGAACTCCTTCCGATAAGATGCTAGGATTCCCCCCAAAAAACAGATCCGTCCACCGATGGAGGCACCGTGATTCGACGCCATTTGTGACGAACTGGGTCGATCTTCAAGCGAATAAACCACTGCTGCAGACTGTGCATGTGCAGAAGACCTAGATTCACCACTGCATATGCTGCAGCCATGGTTCCCAACAGTCTCATGACTGACAGTGCTGTTACCGTCCTGCCGGGTTGAACACGCTGGAGCAGTGACGTCAGCGAGTCCTTCCTCTGCTCTGACAAGACAGCTGTCATGCTTTTTGAGCACAAATTCACCCCCAAAAAATTATTTTCTGAGCCGGAATCGCATAACTTTTTTCCCAGTTTATTGTGAACCCCAGCTGAGACAGATGATTCACCAGTATACATGTTTGTGTTTCCGCCTCCGCCCTGGAGCGGGACAGGAGCAGAATGTTTTCCAAATAAAACAATATTTTCATCCCTTTTGAACGTAGAGGGTGAAGCGCCGCTTCGATCACCTTGGAGAAGGTCCGGGGTGCGAGCGCATACCCGAACAGGAGCCGATTGAATTGATAGCAAACACCTTGAAACGCAAACCTGAGATATTTCTTGTGTTTGTTTATCACCGGAACATGGAATTATGCATCTTTTAAATCTATGCTGACAAACCACTCCCCCGTGTCACGTACTCTAGCGCACGTTTTATTGTGAGCATGTGAAAAGGAGGAGTTACAATGTACTTGTTGAAAACAGACAGGTCCAGGATCGGTCTGTATCTGCCTGATTTCTTCGGAACCAGGAAATACCTTGAATAAAACCCGGTTTCCTCTTCCCCTGAGGGGACTCTGGAAATTGTGTTTTTTATTAATAACTCCTTCAGTTCAGACTGAAGAACCATTCCTTGTTCCGGGGACAACAGTTTTGTTTCTAGTATCCCGTTGAATCTCTGAGGCGCCATTGCAAACTGCAGGGTATAACCGTTGCAGATTACAGTATTTACTGGACTATAGGTTGCACCTTTTATACAAGTCGCTTTGTCCAATTATTGTCAATAAATTGGAAAAATCCATAAACAGGTCGCACCTTTATATAAGTTGCATCTATTATGCGTAACCGCTACGCGACGCGACGACCACAGAAGCATGCACGGAAGGACTTTTCACGAGATGAACACGGTAAAAACAATTATTTGTCTGCTGAAAATTATAGCAAACATGTGTCTTAGCTTAACCGTTCCTTAATAAATTCACGTAATGGTCAAATCTGCTGGATTTAAATTTTTTCGCTTTGAAAAAGTACAAGGAAAAACAACGAAGCTAACCGCGACACATTTACGTCTATAAAACATCGAATTTTATCTCAAACATCTCATAAAGCTAATCAGTTGTAAATATCCATCTAGTGATTACGTTCTGTAAGTTTGATCAAAATCTGTCCTGTGGTTCTTGACCTATTTTGCTAACAAACACTGAGCTAACAGCGAAGTAGCTAGTTCATACCTCCAGAGCAGGAGGCCGGGCTGCGACAGAGTGAATCCGACCAGAGGAGGCTCTCGTCGGACACATGAGGTGGGAACGGTTGGTGTACCCTAGCGGACAAAGGTGGTACTGCACCCCTAGCGGCCGAAAGTGGTACTGCACCATTTTTGCCAAAATGGAAAAACGGTCATATCTGAGCCAAAAATTGGTCTAAAAATATGGGGAAAATCCATAAACAAGTCTCACCTCTCTATAAGTCGCAGGGCATGCAAATTAGGCAAAAAGGTGCGACTTATAGTCCGGAAGATACGGTACTCTTTTTAACCAGCTGTTCAGTGTGCATGTGTTTAACCACACAGTGCTGTGAGCTGTCAAAGGGGAGGCTTGAGTGCTCTGAAGCAAGGGAGAAGATAGCCTGGCCTCTACCGCCGCCAAGCGGATTTCGTCCGCAATAGCCCATGGGAGGCCGGGCATGAAAGGGCTGTTTGTCGGCTGTTACGTCATGGCTCAGACCTGTGCATGTTTCTGCTCGGTGTGCAGCAAAAAGAGATGAAAAAGTCCTGCTTGATGCAGGCTCATGAGTTTTAAACGATTGGAAACAAGCAGATGGAATTCTGCTTTGTTCAAACAGTTTACTACTCTGTATTTTTAGATATTTGTCAGAGCGCACCTTCTCCGTGGTGCGAGGGGGAGGGGCTGCAGAGTTTACAGAGAGTTCACGGCTAGCAGGTGCACCTGCAGCTGCATAGCGGTTTACTGTTTGTTCGTAGCAACTCATAATCACCTTCTGATCGTTTGTAAAAAATTGTTTTGAGATAACTTCTGTACTTACTGGATGAGATGTGTTGGCAGAAACAGATGAATTCATCACATGTGAATAAGACACTCTGTTTTTTGAGACAGTAATTTTATTGCTCTCACCAAAAACACTACCTTCAAAATCCAACACCGCTCCGATGCACCATCATTTCTTAAAATGTCTCTTCCTCTCGTCTTGAGTCTGTCCCGACCATGATGGTTGTTATCTGCCTCTGCCATGGGGGGGCCCGGGTCTCTGGAAGTGGGGAGGCTGGCCCCTGGCAGGTGCTGGAGCCATTGGCATGGCAAACGTGGCTGAAGGCGATGCCCGCCTTTGATGTTGGCAAAACGCCCTGGACTGGTACCGGACAGGCCCACGAGCCAAGCGGGGGTCTGCCCGCGGAGGAGTCACATGTTTTTGGACCTGCTCCAATGCCTCAGACGAGGACTGGAGCTGGTTAAACACATTCTTAAAATGGGGCCCGAATAGACCATCTGGGGAGACGGGCCCTTCGAGTAATTGCCTATTTGCCTCCTCTGGGATTGATGGTGAAAGTTTCAGCCAAAGCTGCCGCTGGAGGAGAGTCGCCCATGCTGAGATGCGCGCCGAGCACATAGCCAGGGCCGCGCATAAGTTGGCGATGGTGTCCGCCGCCTTGCCGATGTTCTCATCTGCAACTTGACGTGAGATGAACAGGGCCAACAGCGCAACGTTATTCGTGGCGGCCCCCACCTGTGACGAGCATTGATGTATCTTAACAGTCAGCTTGCTTGTGAGCTGGTCGTTCGTAATCAGCGGGGTGATCCAAGTGCCCACGTGTTTAGCTACTCTCACAGCAAAGACCGCCGACAGTGCGGGCTCCGGGGGGGCACGGTGGGAAAAGTCTGGTCCGTAAACCCTTGGACTTAAGTGATGGGGGCGTACGTCGAAACGGGCACCTTCAATTTCAATGGCTCGCTGGCTGCGCTTTGAAGCAGGGCCGAGACATCTGAGATACATGGCCAGATCGTGTCCAAGCGTCCACCGCTCTGCGTGGCGAATCTTCCCGCCAACAGGGGTGAGGCGGCCAGGGCCGCCGCCTCAGGTACCTCCAACCCACAGACTTCTGCTGACCTCCTTATGATCTTGGGGAGGGCGCTGAGCAGGGTGGTATGCGTGCTCGAGGTGGTTTCTGGAAGAGTGGGCAGTTGTCCACCATCTGGCGAAGATGCTCGGCTGTGTGTCGATCCAGCAGCGGAGTGCGGAGGCGGCGCAACTTTTGTCACCTTTTTCATCCCTTCTGAGTTTGCAGGTATGGTTATCAACGCTCCGTTCAGAAGCCTGCATCACTGATGGTATGGGGTTGCACGAGCGCTTGTGGCATGGGCAGCTTGCATGTCTGGAAAGGCACCATTAATGCAGAGAACTATGTTCAGGTTCTAGAACAACATATGCTCCCATCTAGACGTCATCTCTTTCAGGGAAGACCCTGCATTTTTCAACAAGATAATGCCAGACCACATTCTGCAGCAATCACAACATCATGGCTACGTAGGAGAAGGATCCGGTACTGAAATGTCCAGCCTGCAGTCCAGATCTTTCACCTATAGAGAACATTTGGCGCATCATAAAGAGGAAGGTGCGACAAAGAAGGCCCAAGACGATTGAACAGTTAGAGGCCTGTATTAGACATGAATGGGAGAGCATTCCTATTTCTAAACTTGAGAAACTGGTCTCCTCTGTCCCCAGACGTCTGTTGAGTGTTGTAAGAAGAAGGGGGGATGCCACACAGTGGTAAAAATGGACTTGTCCCAACTTTTTTGGGATTTGTTGACGCCATGAAATTTTGAAACAACATATTTTTCCCTTAAAATGATACATTCTCTAGTTTAAACTTTTGATCTGTGATTTGTGTTCTATTCTGAATAAAATAGTAGATGTTGGCACCTCCACATCATTGCATTCAGTTTTTATTCACAATTTGTTTAGTGTCCCAACTTTTTTGGAATCCGGTTTGTAAAACAGAACTATAGCAGCTTTTGCCTCACTTTTTTTATTTTCAACTTTTGCATCAAAGCAAAGACGACCTAAGTTGATCAGTCATGCCTCCAACATCCCTGCATTCACTTCTACTTGAATGAAAAGCTTTCAAATTCAAACCTTTAATTTAAGTGACATGATATGACTAATTACGGTACTGAACTATGAAATTTAGTAGATTTTTCATTGTATTGTTTATATACAAAAACAGTGTTTTCTTAGAACATTTTCTATTGACGCTTATAACTTATTATTCTAGTGATAGTTGACATAAATTGATATTTTTTGTGCTCATTAAGAGTAATTGATCATGTTTTTGATTTGTGTCAAGTGACAAAATCTGGCACCCCTTTGTTTCTTTTATATGCTTTGGACAACCTGCAAATTTTTATTTTGTCTTTTAGTATTTTTTTTCCCATGTTTTTCCCTCAGTATTGCCCCATTTCAAATTAATTTATTTACACCGTGTGTTTTTTTTTGTATCCTTTAGATATTTTTACTGTATTGTACATTAGCCAGTCATTTGTAATTGCCTCATTTCCATATACTGTCAATAAAAATAGTTTTTTATACAACTTTATTGCTTGTTAATTGTTTTTTCTGCTGTCCACTCTAACACTCCTGGTAATGTACTATCTGGTATTAAAGATGACTGAAATTGTGATGTGCAATTAAATGTTATTTGTACTGCTGTCCCTATTCTACTTTAGCCCTAAATTTAACCCTGATCTGCAAAACTATATTACACTTTATTATAGGCTTTGGACCCCTTGACAGTGTAACAAAATAATAAATGTATTCTAAAAAGTAACAACAACCAAACGCAAATAATTCACCATTTACCATATTTTACTGTGGAGTTAACACAATGAAGATTGATCAGAGATCAGGTTAGTTTGAAATGAGACATACCGTTAATTGATCAAACAAGTTTAAACATAGCTTATATGTCTTTGTAATATATTATTTTTGTGGTAATGCACAGTATTTAAATTTGTTTCTAGGTTGCCTGATTTGATTGAAACAATTAAACTCTGAGCAAGCCTGAATGCAACACGCAGTGTTTCTCCTAGGTCACCTGCCTTGGCAGTGCGCTCATCTCTTCTGTGATTTCGGGGGGACGGAGGACAGACATGTCTGTGTTGCAAAACATTCACAGAGATAAAAAACCAGTTAGTGAAGATCCTAATAGTAAAACTGACATTCTAAAGTTTGCACAATTTTGATTGCATTAGGAGTTGAATGCAATCGCAGCTTTTAAGAGCTCAAAGTTTTACATGTAAACTATTAAATGTCAAATTCACTTCTCACAAACAGCTTTACTGCACCACCTGGTGGTGGTTGGGTTAAATGCAGAGACGAATTTCGTCTGTGTATGGGAAACATACACAGATGACAAAAAAGGACATTATACTGTATTATATATTATTATTATTAAAGTTTTTTTTGTTTTTTTTGCCACGTGTGGTACATTGAGGAGCTAAATGAAGAGAATGAAAGCGAAAGAAGAGTAGATGTCATCGAAACTGTGGACCAGTAAGTGGGAAAGATTAGTGAGGGTGAGGTCCGGAAAGCTCTGAAAG
>JBBPBX010006519.1:0-22432 GCA_038048925.1 Garcialebias charrua | reverse complement strand
CGACGTCAGTCGACGTCGTTCAAAACTCTGCCTTCTGTTCTCTGATTGGTCCGGTAATCCGCCTTCTGTTCTCTGATTGGTCCGGTCAAAAATCTACCGGAGAAATCCTTGTCTATGAGAGAAGTCCCAGACCCTAGTACAAAGCGAAGTGAAGGACAAGGGTCTGGTTTTAACCAGGCTAGAGGAGAGATGATATTAAGAAAAAATATATCTCACACCGTGTCCTAGACGATTTCAGGCATTAAAAAAACCTACCACAGCAAAGCAACATAAATAGACATGATACAAGCAGGGAAGCAGGGGGGACGGGACACAGGAAAACACGTCTGGCTTCGCCAGAGGACAGTAGCTGTGTTTCCATCCATTTTCATTTCGATTTTTGAGCTAATTTTTGAAATCTCGCAAATATGTAAATACAAATTAATGCGAAGCAGAAGTGTTTCCATCTGCTGGCTTGAAGCGCATCTACCAAGCCACGCACAGCGTCATTACGTCAGACGTCAGCGTCATTACGTCAGACGTCAGCACTGCGCATGTCTACAGTAAACAGGAAGTAGCAGTTGAAAACAGAACCTGGCCACACATCTCGTCAAAAAGGAGAGAATATTTCAGGTACGTGTTGCTATCGGTCGAGTTGTATTTATTCTGTCATACAAACTAGTTTTAGCGATGTTACATGTTGTCCGGAGCGGAAACAGCTGATCAGTCACGTGACGTGAATGTTCGCTTCGGCAGCACGAGTCGGCAAATGTGTTTCCATCTGTCGCTGTGCGCATCTGCTCATTTTCGAACATCCCAAAAACCACCTCAAGCGAGCGTATAAACTTTTTGGCGAACTTGAGAAAGTAAATACGGATTTTGCCGTTTCCATTAAGCTTTTCTGCTGCGATACTTCAAAATGCGCACCTAGAAACCTTGATGGAAACACGGCTATTGAGAAAAAAAAAAACATCCAACAAAAGTATTAAAATGTATAAAGAAAAACAGCAATAAGATCTAAGATATGAACTAAGAAAAATGTTCATAAAAACACAAGCACTATATAAAAACAATACGCTGAACAGCAGCACGAACATGAGTCTGTGTGAGCAGATGAGCACGCATGAACACCAACATGAAATAGATCAGCAGCAACATATGATTTTTCACAGTGATTATTCTGGTTAGAGACTCATGAGTCTAACAGCCTCAGGGTAGAAGCTGTTCCTCAGTCTAATACTTTTCAGTCAGGTCATCTGGACAGTTTCTTTTTTTGTGCTGAAACATTTCACCTTCCATCCAGAAGGCTTCATCAGTCAAGAAACACAACACGAAACTGATTATTCCCCCATCAGCTTCATCAAACCACACTGAAACGTTTTAGCACAGAAAAAGAAACTGTCCAGATGAACTAACTGAAAATTGTTGGATTGTATACCTGGATTATTGAGCATGGACTTTGTTGGTTCCTCAGTCTCGTGGTTCTACACTTATTGTTCCTGAACCTCCTTCCTGATGGGAGTGGGGCAAAAAGTGTGTGCTGGGTGAGTGGGGTCCTTCATGATGCAGGTGGCCCTCTTCCTACATCTAGAGGTGTAAATGTCTGTGATGGTGGGGAGACTGACTCCAACAGACTTCTGTGCAGCCTTCACCACTCTCTGCAAAGCTTTTCTTTCTGCAGCTGTGCAGCCTCCATGCCACACGTTGATGCTGGAGCACAGGATGCTCTCCACTGCACACCCGGAGGAGGTGGTGAGGACTGAGCTTCCCAGACCAGCTCGTCTCAGCCGCTTGAGGAAGTAGAGTCTCTGATGAGCATCAGGCTGGTGTCGTTGCCCCAGTTGAGGTTGTCATTCAGGTGCACACCCAAGTTTCCCATTTCTACTAATATTGCTCCTTTATGTGTTGTTTTGAATGCCCCGATAATAATTCTTAATGCCTGATATTGTATACTGTACTGTTTAACTTTTCTAAATTTTTTTCTTAACTCATCCACCTTCAAGACTCCTACTTATTGAAGCGTCACTGTTACGCATATCTCTCTCACAAACGAACTAATTCATTCTGTATCATTTCTACTCTTCTCTCCCTACTCTCACTGCAGATCACAACCTCATCTGCAAACGTAGCAAGCGTCGTATCGCAGTGCTTTGAGCTGTTGCCTCACAGCAAGAAAGTTGCAGGTTTCAAACTCTGCTTGGAGCTTTTTGCACATTCTTTGCATGCATGGGTTTTTATAGGTACGTAGGTTTCTTCCTATAGTTCAAAAGCATACACGTTAGGTTAATTGGTAACAACATTGTCACGGATGGAATGCGAGCGTGAATGGTCTTATTTGTATTAATGTTATGGGCTGGACTAAGGTGTACCTGTCTCTCCGCCCAGTACCAAGCACAGCTTCCTGTGACCCTAAATGGAAAAATCAGATAAAGAAAATGGGTAAATCTTTAAACTTGTCTGACCTCTCTTGTGAACCTGTCCGTCATCAGTGAGATCTTTTATTTTTTTACCCAAGCATGCCTGGTTGAAAAAATGAAATCAAACGAGGACAGTGTCGTGATAAAAGTGCTTCAAACATGATTAAAATGTCTACATGTCTTTGCGTGAGTGCAGCTACAGTGTGCGCTCTCAGGACATGATTACCTGCAGTGTTCCGTCAGTGAGGACTGAACTTGGCAAAGGGGCCTTCTCCAACTCCGCTCCTGCTTCCTGGAATATCTTACAAAAAGATTTGAAGCTCTCGGCCTTGACCTCTCTAAATGGTTTTAAGAATCTGTTGGAATCCTGGCAAAAACCAATGCAGACATCTTCCTGTTTTTGATTTTCTACATCTACCTTATCGGTCTGTTTTGCTACTTTGATATCTTTGTTTTAATTTGTTAATAAAAAAAATCTGTATTTCTCTCTCATGTTTGTCTATTGTTGATTGTTTAAGGAAATTCTACTGTTGCTGTTGTCATCATTCTTTAGTTTGTAGCAGGTCTCTCTTGTAAATGAGTCCTCGATGCTCAATGAGATTATCCTGACTAAATAAAGGTTGAAAAAAAAATCTAGACGAAAGTACAGAAAATTGCATAGTTGTGATTCTCACAAGAAACCACACTATATTGTGCAAGCAGAGGTTTGCAAAGGATAAAATAACTGAGAAAATAAACAAAAACAATACAAGGTGAGGAGTAGCTCTGGCAGGCTGAAAATTCTCTCTGAAGTAGACACGAGGGGTGGGCCCACACAGTAGGTGGGCGTGGACTAAAAGGTAGGTAACAAGATATCATATATAGAACACCTATGGGTAACATATCTTCTATGATTCAGTAGGATGCTAGTGCGAGAGATATCCAATAGGCGGAGCCTAATACTTCAGAACCTCCTGGAAAACATTCTCGACGAATCACACAAACACGTTTGTGGGGTTCCTGGACTTCTGTCCTGTGAGAGCGGATAAGTGCAACCGAACAGCCAGTAAGTTTGGGGGGTTTGGTGCAGGTTTATGTTTATGTTTATTAAATTTGTTCATTTTTTTACAAAAGAAACAATACAAGGCAATCTCATAATGATAGTGTACAAAATGTAAAAAAATGAAAGGTGGCAGAAAGAAGAATAAATCTTATTATATCTGCCCCTTATCTCCAACAATCAGATTAAACAACAGTAGTCAAACCATGTAAACAATAATAATCTTCAACCAACTTTTTCCAACAGTCAGGTTAAACAATAATATTCTTCAACCAACAGTACAAAATTACTAACTCTTTTTAATTTTCTAACTAACAGTACAAAATGACTAACTCTTTCTAATTTTCTAACTAATACAATACACATTACGTTATTTCACATATTTTTTAACACATTTGTTTTGATCATTTTTTTAAATGTAAACATTGACTTGGCATTTTTAACTACATTCTCCAAGCCATTCCATAATCTAATTCCCTGGATTGAGGTAGAACGTCCCTTCAAACTGGTTCTGAATTGTGGTTTTACAAACAACTCTGTTCCCTTAAGATTATAACAACTTTGTCTTTTAACAAAGTGCATTTGGATATTTAAAGGTAATGCATTATTTTGAGCTCTATACATAACTGATAAAATATTATAGTCTACCAAATCATGGAACTTCAATAATTTTAGTTGATAAAATAATGTACTTGATGGATGACGGTAATGCTTTCTAGTGATAATTCTTACAGCTCTTTTCTGTAATACAAAAATAGGCTTTGTGATTGTTTTACACGCTTTCCCCCAAACATCAATACAATAGATTAAGTGTGGAACAATGATTGTGTTATACAACAAATACAGAGCTTTATCATTCAATAGGTCTCTGACTTTGTACAGTACTGCTATCGATCTAGCTATTTTTATTCTTACAGAATTTATGTGTTGTTTCCATGTCAGTTTGTCATCAATGATAACACCCAAAAACTTCACCTCATTCACTCTACAAATCTCAACATCCTCAATTTTGAGTGGAACATCAACAGTTTTCTTTTTATTACCGAATATCATGTAATTAGTTTTTTCTAGATTTAATGATAATTTATTTATTTTAAACCAAGTTTGTATCTTGACAAATTCTGTCTTTATCAATTCTAACATTTGTTCTATATCTTCACCTGAACAGAAAAAAGTGGTATCATCAGCGAAAAGTACACATTTAAGGAGTCCTGACACATTTACCAAGTCATTCACATATAAAATAAAAAGCTTTGGTCCAAGTACAGAGCCTTGGGGAACTCCACATGTGATATTACAGAGGTCAGATCTTACATCATTTATTTGTACAAATTGTTTCCTATTTTTTAAGTAGCTAGATACCCACTGTAATGCTGGTCCTCTAATACCATATTTGTTCAGTTTTTCAAGGAGAATGGTGTGATCAATAGTATCGAATGCTTTTTTTAAATCAACAAAGATACTGATACAATGTTGTTTTTGATCGACAGCAGTAGTTATTTGTTCCATTAATTCCATGAGAGCCATTGATGTAGAGTTTTTTGATCTAAACCCATACTGACTGTTGCTTAGAATATTTTGTTTATCTATAAATTGGTCTAGTCTGTTCACAAATAGTTTTTCAAGAATTTTTGAAAACTGTGGTAACAAGGATATAGGTCTATAATTGTTGAATACACATTTATCACCATTTTTAAAAAGAGGAACGACCTTAGCTACTTTCATATTATCTGGAAAAATTCCTGTTGAAAATGATAAGTTACATATGTATGTGAACGGCTCAATAATATGGCTCATTATGTCCTTTACAAACATCATATCCATGTCCACCCAGTCTTTCGATCTCTTGTCTGTAAGATGTTTTACTACATTCATTATTTCCTCTTTGTTAGTTCCATTTAGGAAAATACTATTTGCACAACCTGTAATTGAGTGGATCATATTTTTATCTACTTTTGGTATCTTAGCTGCAAGGCTTGATCCAACATTTACAAAATATTGATTAAATCCATTAACAATTTCATTTTCATCATGAACTTCATCGTTGTCTTTTACAAAATATTTTGAAATACCAGTTTTTGCTTTATGATTCTTCAGTACACCATTCATTACTCGCCATGTTGCTTTCATATCACCATTAGTTTTATCTAATAATTTACTATAATATTCTTTCTTATGTTTCCTTATAATCCCTACTAATTTATTTTTATACTTTTTATATTTTTCTTCTGCGCTCTGACTTCGTAATTTCAAGAAACATGAATACAAATAATTCTTTTTTTTACATGCATTTCTTAACCCTTTTGTCATCCATGGTTGATCATTCGTATTTCTCTTTGTGTAATTTGTTTGCACACAATTCTTTACATACAGGGTTTCCAAGATATTCATAAACTCATCATATGCTCTGTTCGCATCATCAACATACACATCATTCCAGTCTTGTTTATCCAGATCCTCTTTCAATTTTTCCAAAACTTTTTTTGATGTGTTTATGATCTTTTTCTTTGTTGTGACTGCTTTTGTGATAACTTTTTGTGATAACTGGTAATTTGAGTTTTTGAGTTCTCAGTTGAGAAACAAACAACGGACCGGTTTCGTGCCTCAGGGGACACTGAGTTGTGGTTGTCATCTGTGAAGACCACACCTTGGTTTGGGGTGACACACACACACGCGCACACACGCACGTGCACGCACGCACACACACGGCTAGGTGGAACAGTTATAGCAGTGTTTCCATCAAGGTTTCTTGATGCACATTTTGAAGTGTCGCATCGGAAAAGCTGAATGGAAACGGCACGATTCGAGTTTAACTTCCTCTAATTCGCAAAAAGGGTTGATACGCTCGCTTGAGGTGGTTTTTGGGTTCTTCGAATCAGAGCCGACGCACAAAACGAGAGATGAAAACAGATTTGCCGACTCGGTTCTGCCGTAGCGAACATTCGCGTCACGTGACTTCGTCTCCGGACAACATGTAACATCGCTAAAGCTAGTTGGCATGACAGAATAAATACAACTCGTCCGATAGCAACACGTACCTGAAATAGTCTCTACATTTTGCCGAGATGTGTGGTCGGGTCCTGTTTTCAACCGCTACTTCCTGTTTACTGTAGACATGCGTAACACTGACGTAATGACGCTGACGTCTGACGTAATGCCGCTTTGCGTGGCCTGGTAGATGCGTTTCGGGCCAGTTGAGGGAGACATTTCTGATTCACAATATTGTTTGAATTGAAAATAGATGCAAACATGTTTAGTGACTTGATCAGATTTCAGAATTAGTTGGCCCCACCTGAAGAGGACTTCAGTGGTAATTTAGTACTATTACATAGACTTGATTGAATTAAATAAAATAGATGCTGTTTTGGATTATGCAGGACAAGCATAGTGGTGGACTATTAGGATTTATGAATTTAAGGATGTATGAATGTATATAGGAAATTGGTTTTGAGTTTTGGATCAAGTTAAATTAATATTTTTATTTTTGAAATTGAGTGATTTTACTTTGTAGAGTGGTTTGAAATCCCTTTTTGTACAAACAGGATGGCTCGTTTGAGGGGTAAATGCTGACAGATGTGATTGGCTAAAAGATAATTGATTTTGATAATTGTAAGATGGTCTAGTGGCAGGGCTTTTGACTACGGATCCGAAGGTCGCGGGTTCGCGCCCCGGCCACTACCCAGCCTGGGGTGTCTATGAGTGCACACCTATTTCTCCAGCTCCCCGGGCGCTTTCGGGCTGCTCACTGCACCACCTGGTAGGTGGTTGGGTTAAATGCAGAGACGAATTTCGTCTGTGTATGGGAACATACGCAGATGACAGGAATAGACATTATTATTATTATTATTATTATTAATAGGGTTTTGAATCAGAAAAGTGATTCTCCATTTAGATTGAAAAACAGGTGTCATGATGTGATCAGAACAGATACACACACACACAAACAGCATTGTGGTTTTTACGTCCTGAACCTCTGGTTTTGATAACCAAATAAGATATTCACATGTATAAATTGATACAAGTCTACTATCAAGTGTGACTTTTATGAAAAACACCTGAAAGAACTACACTTCCTCAAGTGGAGCCTGGACTAAAAAGTGCCTTGCATAGCTGAAAACAAGCTGAGGGGTCAAGCTGAGCTATGTGAAAGTGAAACCTTGTCCAGTTGACAACAAACACTTCCAGACAAGTCATGTATGAATTGATGCTGCACAACAGATGAACTCATGAAATCTTGAACTTTTGAATGAACTCATGAACTTTTGAACTCTTGAACATACAGTGTACCCAGGCAAAGAGGAGGAGCGGTGCTGGTCAAGCTACAGTGGTGGTCAAAGCTGTCAGAAGTCACTGAATGAAAACTGGAGCCCAGACGAAATATCAGTTTTGCATGTGACATATATATGATGGTGACGCAATAACCAGTTTTCAGGGGTCAAAGTTGCATTTTGCTGTTACATGAATAAGCACGCACATAGACTCATTTTTCAGACATACAAGGAAATGACACATAGGTTGATATCATGAGTTTTAGCAGTCTGCTTTTGGATGAAAACTATTTCAAATTTCTTAAACATAGAAATTTTAATATTTCATATTTTTTGTTTTTACAGGTCAGTGAGTAGGGACTCACTTGCAAAAGAGACCTGTACAGGAAGAGCTTCCTACATGTCTGATTTAGTATAAAAACATCTGTCCGTTTTAGATTAAAATGGTATAGGAATGGAATGGAATTTACTTTTATGATTCTAAGTTCTAGGTTTATATTTAAACTGTCTAAAAGGAGGGATTGTAAAAGATGACATTTATACAGTTTAAAAGATAATAAATAAAAAAATAAAAAAATAATAAATAATAAATAAATAAAAACGAACGACATTTATAGCATTTAAATGACATTTGTACAGTTTAAAAGATAATAAATAAAAAATAAATAAATAAAAAATAATAAATAAAAACGAACAACGTTTATAGCATTTAAAAGATAATTTAAAATGATTGATAACTACACTGACACCTATACAAACGACATTGCTTTTGTATATATCTAACCAAAACATTTTCTCTTTCCCTTGTTGAAATGTGCACAGATCCAAGAAACCTAGGGGGACGCCCCGGGGAAAAACTAACTAGACAAAGATTTTAACTAGACAATGGATCAAACCACAGGTCCCTAAAGGCCGAGATACACTCGAGCGTCCTCACGGTACGCCTATACGCAGCGTACGTACGCCAAGGCAAAAGCGTAGCCCCGCGTAGCCCCTCAGGGCATGTACGCGCAAAGCTTTTTTTTTACTACGCGTGCGCGATACGCGGTGTCTGACCATAAACTTCCTGGCGCCGGACTGTTTTGTATGTTACACAAATGAAATAAATTCCCCTTATTTATCGCTGATCGGGCCTTTTCTTTTGTTTTTTTGCCTAAAGTCAAGTAACCGCTTCTTCCTCCGTTCACTCGATGATTGAAATGAATGAATTCAGGTCCTACCTGGGTGCGCAATGTTCCTGGTGGGCTGTGTGCTGCAGGAAAAGCGCTCCCTGTTATTATTTTTATTTCTGAGAGAACTTTTTATAACATATATAGTAGAAACACCGTATCAGAACACCGCAGAAGTCCAGCGAGCTGCTCATGTTAGCCTGATGCATGCTCAATAATCCAGGTAGAAAAATCTAAAAAAGCTAAGTCTGGTCCTCTGGACATTCAAAAAAACAAAACAAAAAAACAAAACAAAGCAAAAAATTGTAGAAACGTTTCGTCTTTCGTCCGAAAGACTTCCTCAGTCTGAGGTGCTGGGTTCAGCTCAGTCTTATAAATAGCACCCTCTCACAGTGTTACACAACCAGTTGGCTGATGACAGCCTGAAACCAGCTGCTCACATGATCAAGGAGGACCATCAGCCTAACAATGGATCGTTAGCACCCTGATGGTTGTTTGCTATTCACAGAGGGCTGAGTGATACCAGCAATCACAGCATTGTAGGAGGGGGACAGTTGAACCCGGAGGCCTCCACCCCTGTTTAATGATGGGCGGTTTCTTTTCACAAAGATGGCCTCCTTTACTCCTCTCTCAAACCATCGTTCCTCTCATGTTAGGTTTCACTTTCAGCTGACTGAGCGCTGTCAATCAATTCAGTAGGCGTGTCAGCAAGTGACCAATCAGCGAGCTCAGTTGAGTCCCCTCCGTGTTCAGCTGCTCATATTACAACAAGGAGAACGCGAGCGTAGTTTCTAGACATAGTTTCTAGACATATGCTGAAGCATATCGGCAAAACACATGCGCACAAAATGCGCGCGTAGAGTGGCGTACCTGAGGACGCATGAGTGTATCTCGGGCTTAAGGTGGATTTGATCAGGGTTAGTTTGGAGACGTTGGTAGTTCTGTATTTGTTATGACTTGGAAACATTTTAATGTTTCATTGTATTTCTATGGGTAAGGTGATCATTTGAATTATGTGTTTTGCTCATGCGTCAATGAAGTTCCTTCCACAGACTCCATGAGGTATGCCGGGATCCCTGACGACCCTGTTTTGAACTCAGAAACTAAACTGAGTAATGGCATAAGTTTTTGGGAAAATGTTCTATTGTTGAGGTGATTTGTCTAAAACTAATACTAAAAAACTAACACTTTACTAATACGGGTGTGGGAATTAAAAAATATGTAAACATTATTTGTGTATTTGTACTAATTTTGATTCTGCTCAGGACATGCTGAGGGAGTTTGGCCCCACCTAGGAGACTGGTTTTGTCGAGGACCCCTGCTGGAAGCACTGAGAGTCGAAACGCTGGCTAAAGACCATCTCGGGGCAGGATGATACCTGAGATGGAGCAACAGGATTCCAGAATCTTCCGTGGGCCGCTCACTTTGTCTGGGTGACAGAGTGATACAGAGCCAGACTGAGATGGAACAACAGGATTTCTGCCGACAAACATGCTTTCTCTGCATCAAATGCGACGTCCTGATCATGCCAACTTGCCGAGAGAAAATGCAGAACAAATTTAGCTATTATGCTTTCTGTTTTTGGTCTATAAAAGACCTAGCTCATAAAAGAGCTTTTTCCTTGCTGTGTGTTTCAATAATTGATTTTCCACATTTTAAGAAAGCTTTTTTAGTGCAAGAAGTTACCTTTACTTTTAAAATTATTTAGTTCAAAATTTCTTTTAAGTTTTATTTTTATTTTATTTTAGATTTCTTTAAGTTTATTTTTTAGTTCAAACTTCTTTGTTTCTAACTATATTAGTTTTAAAACTTCTTTAAGTTTTTACTCTACTGCCCACAAAAACAAATTTTTTCAGATGAGCCTGATTTGTTGTAAAGGCTGCAAAAATGATGAAGGCTCATTTTGCATTGGTTGCGTTTTTCCTACTACCGTAAGTTTAGACCCAGAGGTTTTTTTCGGACCAATCATCTGCATGATGTTGAACAGTTCTAAATGATAAAACGGGTCGATATATGTTAGAGTATTTTTATGATTATCATCTAAAACTTATAACATCATAACATGAAACATCTAGTCACTCCCTGAGAAATAGTTGTCTTACACAACAATTGCTGTTTACTGAAATGACAGAAGTACCAAAGAATGTTTCCTTTGTTCAGAACTTGTTGGTCCTGAGTTTGGCCAAAACTGACCAAGAGCCATTGTGTGAAAGTTGTTTGAACCTGTATTTCTTGTAAACTGCTACCCACCGAAATGAATAAAAGGCTGAACCGATCATTGCTAAGCGGGACTCGTCCTCCGACTTTTTAGGAGACTTTCCCCCTCTTTGCAAAGATGAAAATGAAATGCTAACTGTTGTCAATTGTGTGATTCCTTTTAGTAAAAGTTGCTGCAGGGTTTGATCTGAAAACCCATCACATTTTTCCTGTCATGTCTTTTGCTAATACAGTACTGTATGCGAACACTGGAGCGAGAACAAGGAGTAAACCATACTTTAACTTTATTTCTTTATACAAATAACTGTTTGCATAGGTTATAATTTTTTTATTATTAAAAAAAAGATGGTTAAAAACAGATTTTTCCCCTCCTTTACAAGAATCTGTTTTTTACGTTAATAAATGTTAAAATTGATTACTGTAGATCTATTTTTGTTTTCTAACATCACCCCTACTGGCCACAACAGCCCCCTCCATAACCTGAAGTGGCTCAGGCCACCAGTTGATAACCAGTTGATAACCAGTTGATAACCATTTGATAACCAGTTGATAACCATTTGATAACCACTTGCAGCAGGTTGTTATGGCTCCGGATGTTTAATGTCGTGAACGAAGGCGTAAAAATTGCTCTTTTGGTTAAAAAGGTTGGAAACCCCCTGAACCAGTCCATATCTGCACCATCCTGCTCTTAAACTCACTCCTGTGGTTAAGATAATTAAATTTATGTAACACAATTGATCACAAACAATGACTTAGGGGTGCACTTGACTTTTATTTATTTTTTTATTTAGTTTCATTTGAAACAACTTGCTATTGTGCTAAACAATGATGACACTGTACTGCATGTTTAAATAATAATAATAACTTTACCCAGGTAACAGGTGAACAGGCTTTTACTGTTTTCTGACTTAGTGATACATGTAGTCATAACAGAACATGAGATGGCATCATGCAGCCTTCACAACATTAAATTACACTCTCTAGCTGTGTCCCACTCCGACGGCTGCATGGGTCTAAGGCCGCATTTGAAGGCCGCTGACGTCACAGCGATGCGCCAAGGCCTGTCCCAATTCGAAGACCGCTTCAATGCGGCCGACGAATGCGGCCTTCTTTTCCCCGAATTTGAAGGACAGGTCCGGTGGATCCTTCAGGACGGAGGCTATCCCAAAATGCATTGCGTTTACATTGCGCGTGCGCATTGAGGGAACATTTCGGATGAAGGTAATGGCGGACGAAGCGACTGAATACACTTTTAAATGTAAGTTATGTTAAAATATGGGATTAAAAAATTAAAAGCCTAAAGCGGTTATGATTTATGACAAATGATTAAAGCGGATGTTAGTCTTTTGTCATTTGCGTAGATATTTTTTGTATCTTTTGTCAGCTCGTACAGCGGGTCCCGTCGTATTATCGCCGCTAAGCTAATTTTATTCTTGTTTTTTAGGGAGCAAGGAGCAGACCGAGGCTTTTATTAAGCTTCGGAATAAAAACAGACACCTTTTTACGGGGGCTAAAAATTCTGCAGCTGTTGCATGGAGGTACAAGATTCATCATGCTTCTGAGTACAGTTTCATTAACCCTATACTGCCCAAGTAACAGAGAACGTTAACTAACGTTCTGGTATGGTTCTTACATGGTTCTGTTAGATCACAACGTTCTTAGAACGTTCTTTGAAGGTTTTGACTAACGTTTGAACAAACCTAGATATAACGTTCTAACCTAACGTTCTTAGAACGTTCAACAAACGTTCCCTTTGCCATCTGCCAGTTTCTACACAAAGTATTTTCACACTGGTTTATTTTTCTGTTTTAAACGTTTTGTCAGTTTTTTGAAACAGCTCGAGCTGTTTTTTTATATTGTCTATATATATATATATATATATATATATATATATATATATATATATATATATATATATAGTATATTGTTATTATTATTATTGAGCATGCATCAGGGTATTATTATTATCATCATTATTATTATCATTATTCAATTTTATTCTGCGTTACTCCAGGCGTACGTGAAACGTGAAGTTGTTTGCCTGCCCTTTTTCTATTTGTGGTCTTCATGCGTTATGATTGGATTGGGGGTAGAACGTGATCATGTACGTCCCAACCAATCAACGCCACTCTTGCTTATCAGGTTGCATGTGAACTTTGTCCTAACCAATCAACGCCACTCTTGTTTATCGAGGGAAGTAGCATGTGATCATATCCAACCAATCAACGCTTCGCGCGCTTCGTTCAAATGTAGCTATATCCTGTTCATCTGCTGCTGGGACAAGAAGCTGTTGTCTCGGACTCAGCGCTCGTAAAACTTGCTTTTTATTAGACGTCGACTGGTCTGACTCTGGACGAGGACTGGACATTCAGTTGGAAGTTGAAGGTATCGGTTCTGTTTTCTTTATTTGCTAGCTGTTTTAGCTCTGTTACTTGAATGAACAAAACCTGCTGTTGCTAAAAGCTAAGCTAACAACGAGCTAAAACGGGTGTTTATGCTGCTGAGGCAGATAATTTGAGGAAAGTAAAACACTGCAGGTTAGGTTATTCTAGCGTTTAAATAAGCCATATAATGTATGCTACGAGTTTTTTTTTTTTGGCTTAGTTCCTGGATGGTTTTTCAAAGAGACAAGGCCCCTGTGCGTCGCATGTCTGTTAACACACATGCGCAGCCAGCAGAACAATAACCGCAGCCAGGCTGAAATACTAATTTACTTTAAATACGTATTTCAGCAACATGCTGTTTTTGTAGCTGCTTAAACAAGAGGCTGAAGGAAGACCTCTCATTCACACAGTCTTGAGAGGTCTTGAGAGTCAATTACTTTCTGACATTTTCATTAAAGATTTACTGGTACATGAGATATTTTACTGGTACATGAGATATTTTACTAACAGACACACAGGCAGGCTAATATGAGTGCCAGACTTTGGTGGGGGTGGTGCTACATAGTTCATAGTAACACAGCAGAGGTGTTTGTCCCTTGTTGATTGAATCTTTAGGATTGAATCCTCTTTATTTGTCACCAAGTTGATGGAAGCATCAATGTCATCAGCATGAAAAATCTGTCAAGCACAAAGAAAGGTAGGCCTATCAGATTGTGATCACATAACTGGTTTGAAAGTGGCTGATAGGTAGTTATTTTAGATTTCTTGTAAACCTGTCTTAAAATGTAAGGGGTTCTGGACTTTGCAGGGGTCTGAAACCTGCGGCTCTGGAGCCACATGCGGCTCTTTGGTCCCTCAGCAGTGGCTCTTCCAAGCTTTGATCAAAAATAACTTTAAACTGAATTTTATTTGTTCTTATAACAACAAAAAGGGCTAGTTTTAGCAGTTTTTCCTGTCTTTTCCTTTGCAAATGTGTGAATACTAGAACTAATAGAAGGAGTAAAACATAAGTTAACTTTATTTATTCAAAGTAGGATATTTAATTTTTCCACAATTAAAATAATTTACCTAGACCTGCATAGTTCATTATTTTATTTTTTAATTGGGAAAGATCACATTATTTTTCCTTCTTTATGATAATCTGGTCTTTTTTAGTCTTAAAATGTAAAAATATCAACAAATCATTAGACATTTTCAGCTTTACAATGGCCAGAAAACTACCGGTCAGAAAATTGTCCTCTCACAAACTTAAAGTGGTCTGTGGTGATGTTGAATCATTATTTGGTTAACAAGATCCATGTGTTTTGCAGGTGCCTGTTGTGCCGGATGTAGAAGTCCCAAGGCGAAAGGTGAAGTCTCTACGGACTACCAGCTCAGCCTTGCTGGTTGGAGATCTACGGGAGAGAGTTATTGGCCAAATCGGTGTTTTCTGTTTTTATTGCAGGTCATGACCCTGCTTTAACTTCACATGTTCATGTTTGTGTCTCTTTCAACAGACAAAACCTGTTGGCACCTGACGTCATGGGCAGACCTGTGTCCTCTGCTCTCTCCTCACCATCCTCCTGCAGCTCCTCTCCATCATCACTTGTACGTCACCACCTTGTGCCTAACAGTGAGTTGAACTTGTTTTCTGTCTGTGTTTTCTGTTTTTATTGCAGGTCATGACCCTGCTTTAACTTCACATGTTCATGTTTGTGTCTCTTTCAACAGACAAAACCTGTTGGCACCTGACGTCATGGGCAGACCTGTGTCCTCTGCTCTCTCCTCACCATCCTCCTGCAGCTCCTCTCCATCATCACTTGTGCGTCACCACCTTGTGCCTAACAGTGAGTTGAACTTGTTTTCTGTCTGTGTTTTCTGTTTTTATTGCAGGTCATGACCCTGCTTTAACTTCACATGTTCATGTTTGTGTCTCTTTCAACAGACAAAACCTGTTGGCACCTGACGTCATGGGCAGACCTGTGTCCTCTGCTCTCTCCTCACCATCCTCCTGCAGCTCCTCTCCATCATCACTTGTGCGTCACCACCTTGTGCCTAACAGTGAGTTGAACTTGTTTTCTGTCTGTGTTTTCTGTTTTTATTGCAGGTCATGACCCTGCTTTAACTTCACATGTTCATGTTTGTGTCTCTTTCAACAGACAAAACCTGTTGGCACCTGACGTCATGGGCAGACCTGTGTCCTCTGCTCTCTCCTCACCATCCTACTACCTCCTGCAGCTCCTCTCCATCATCACTTGTGCGTCACCACCTTGTGCCTAACAGTGAGTTGAACTTGTTTTCTGTCTGTGTTTTCTGTTTTTATTGCAGGTCATGACCCTGCTTTAACTTCACATGTTCATGTTTGTGTCTCTTTCAACAGACAAAACCTGTTGGCACCTGACGTCATGGGCAGACCTGTGTCCTCTGCTCTCTCCTCACCATCCTACTACCTCCTGCAGCTCCTCTCCATCATCACTTGTGCGTCACCACCTTGTGCCTAACAGTGAGTTGAACTTGTTTTCTGTCTGTGTTTTCTGTTTTTATTGCAGGTCATGACCCTGCTTTAACTTCACATGTTCATGTTTGTGTCTCTTTCAACAGACAAAACCTGTTGGCACCTGACGTCATGGGCAGACCTGTGTCCTCTGCTCTCTCCTCACCATCCTACTACCTCCTGCAGCTCCTCTCCATCATCACTTGTGCGTCACCACCTTGTGCCTAACAGTGAGTTGAACTTGTTTTCTGTCTGTGTTTTCTGTTTTTATTGCAGGTCATGACCCTGCTTTAACTTCACATGTTCATGTTTGTGTCTCTTTCAACAGACAAAACCTGTTGGCACCTGACGTCATGGGCAGACCTGTGTCCTCTGCTCTCTCCTCACCATCCTACTACCTCCTGCAGCTCCTCTCCATCATCACTTGTGCGTCACCACCTTGTGCCTAACAGTGAGTTGAACTTGTTTTCTGTCTGTGTTTTCTGTTTTTATTGCAGGTCATGACCCTGCTTTAACTTCACATGTTCATGTTTGTGTCTCTTTCAACAGACAAAACCTGTTGGCACCTGACGTCATGGGCAGACCTGTGTCCTCTGCTCTCTCCTCACCATCCTCCTGCAGCTCCTCTCCATCATCACTTGTGCGTCACCACCTTGTGCCTAACAGTGAGTTGAACTTGTTTTCTGTCTGTGTTTTCTGTTTTTATTGCAGGTCATGACCCTGCTTTAACTTCACATGTTCATGTTTGTGTCTCTTTCAACAGACAAAACCTGTTGGCACCTGACGTCATGGGAGACCTGTGTCCTCTGCTCTCTCCTCACCATCCTCCTGCAGCTCCTCTCCATCATCACTTGTGCGTCACCACCTTGTGCCTAACAGTGAGTTGAACTTGTTTTCTGTCTGTGTTTTCTGTTTTTATTGCAGGTCATGACCCTGCTTTAACTTCACATGTTCATGTTTGTGTCTCTTTCAACAGACAAAACCTGTTGGCACCTGACGTCATGGGCAGACCTGTGTCCTCTGCTCTCTCCTCACCATCCTACTACCTCCTGCAGCTCCTCTCCATCATCACTTGTGCGTCACCACCTTGTGCCTAACAGTGAGTTGAACTTGTTTTCTGTCTGTGTTTTCTGTTTTTATTGCAGGTCATGACCCTGCTTTAACTTCACATGTTCATGTTTGTGTCTCTTTCAACAGACAAAACCTGTTGGCACCTGACGTCATGGGCAGACCTGTGTCCTCTGCTCTCTCCTCACCATCCTACTACCTCCTGCAGCTCCTCTCCATCATCACTTGTGCGTCACCACCTTGTGCCTAACAGTGAGTTGAACTTGTTTTCTGTCTGTGTTTTCTGTTTTTATTGCAGGTCATGACCCTGCTTTAACTTCACATGTTCATGTTTGTGTCTCTTTCAACAGACAAAACCTGTTGGCACCTGACGTCATGGGCAGACCTGTGTCCTCTGCTCTCTCCTCACCATCCTACTACCTCCTGCAGCTCCTCTCCATCATCACTTGTGCGTCACCACCTTGTGCCTAACAGTGAGTTGAACTTGTTTTCTGTCTGTGTTTTCTGTTTTTATTGCAGGTCATGACCCTGCTTTAACTTCACATGTTCATGTTTGTGTCTCTTTCAACAGACAAAACCTGTTGGCACCTGACGTCATGGGCAGACCTGTGTCCTCTGCTCTCTCCTCACCATCCTACTACCTCCTGCAGCTCCTCTCCATCATCACTTGTGCGTCACCACCTTGTGCCTAACAGTGAGTTGAACTTGTTTTCTGTCTGTGTTTTCTGTTTTTATTGCAGGTCATGACCCTGCTTTAACTTCACATGTTCATGTTTGTGTCTCTTTCAACAGACAAAACCTGTTGGCACCTGACGTCATGGGCAGACCTGTGTCCTCTGCTCTCTCCTCACCATCCTACTACCTCCTGCAGCTCCTCTCCATCATCACTTGTGCGTCACCACCTTGTGCCTAACAGTGAGTTGAACTTGTTTTCTGTCTGTGTTTTCTGTTTTTATTGCAGGTCATGACCCTGCTTTAACTTCACATGTTCATGTTTGTGTCTCTTTCAACAGACAAAACCTGTTGGCACCTGACGTCATGGGCAGACCTGTGTCCTCTGCTCTCTCCTCACCATCCTCCTGCAGCTCCTCTCCATCATCACTTGTGCGTCACCACCTTGTGCCTAACAGTGAGTTGAACTTGTTTTCTGTCTGTGTTTTCTGTTTTTATTGCAGGTCATGACCCTGCTTTAACTTCACATGTTCATGTTTGTGTCTCTTTCAACAGACAAAACCTGTTGGCACCTGACGTCATGGGCAGACCTGTGTCCTCTGCTCTCTCCTCACCATCCTACTACCTCCTGCAGCTCCTCTCCATCATCACTTGTGCGTCACCACCTTGTGCCTAACAGTGAGTTGAACTTGTTTTCTGTCTGTGTTTTCTGTTTTTATTGCAGGTCATGACCCTGCTTTAACTTCACATGTTCATGTTTGTGTCTCTTTCAACAGACAAAACCTGTTGGCACCTGACGTCATGGGCAGACCTGTGTCCTCTGCTCTCTCCTCACCATCCTCCTGCAGCTCCTCTCCATCATCACTTGTGCGTCACCACCTTGTGCCTAACAGTGAGTTGAACTTGTTTTCTGTCTGTGTTTTCTGTTTTTATTGCAGGTCATGACCCTGCTTTAACTTCACATGTTCATGTTTGTGTCTCTTTCAACAGACAAAACCTGTTGGCACCTGACGTCATGGGCAGACCTGTGTCCTCTGCTCTCTCCTCACCATCCTCCTGCAGCTCCTCTCCATCATCACTTGTGCGTCACCACCTTGTGCCTAACCCTGTCATGTATCCACATCAATGACTGCTNAACATTTAAGTTTTATTTTATTTTAAACATTTGAAGATTTGTTAGTGAATATAAATAAAGTATGTGCCTAATTTGTTTAATAAAATCAGTTCAAAAAACTGTTCTCCTAATGCAGTGTCCTGTCACATTTGTGTGTTTTATGTTAATTTTATGTTAAGTAGGCGGAGTTTAAATGTCCCTTTAAAGACCCCATAATGCATGTTTGTCCTCATAAACCACATTTTTTGACGTCCTTGTAAACCACACTGGAGTCTGGGTGGTAAAACGTGCTGTGAAGCTCCTATCGGAAAGCTAAAGTGACCCAAATTTTTTTCAAAATTTTTAGAGTGCTCTGAGCTTGGTCCCAGGTCGCTAGGACCTCGGGAAGGGGTAGACCCCGTATTACACCTTCGGGCGGGTTTGGCGAAAAAGTCCGGCTAAACCACATTGACAAACCTGTGTGTGTGTGTGTGTGTGTGTGTGTGTGTCCACGACCGCGAGTGACATCTGATCAGCTCGCGCGCACAGGGAGAGGGAGGGAGACGTCAGGGAGGGAGTTGGACATTTATTACAGAGGAAAAATTAAAAATGACACGACAACTTGTACACGTCTGATCTGTCCCACACAATAAATACGTCGCGGTCCAGTTACAGCTCAGCGTCACTTCAGACATCCTCGTCTGCCTTTGGAGGGCGGAGTTAATGTAAGCAGATCTTTGAAGGGCGTGCCACGAGATCTCATTATCATAAACCGGTCGTTCAAAACGAAAGTTAAAAATGGCAGAATTAAAAAGGGTATAATTGATTATCTAAGAATTATTTTGTGTATTAAATTGAATGAACATTGTCTGGTAACCCCAAAGACATACCATAAAAATTTTAAAAACCTATCTGTGGTCCCCTTTAAATCACAAACACTGAGCTAAAGAAAGGAACTGAATAAGAAATTTGAAGTAAAAAAGAATACACTACCTGATGTAACAAGGGTGGACAATTTCTGTTGTAAAAGAAAAGAGTACAATAAGCGTCTTTCATTTAGTTTTGTATTAAACAGTATTTCTTTTTGCAACCTGGTTGTTTGTGCTCACTATCCTCCTTTTTTGAACTTAGACATTAGACTAATTGTAACTATAACATTGGTCCGAAATCCAAATTTCTTAGCCTACCTGTTTGTGAATTACACATAGTGGTTATGTAACAGAGTTACAAATGTGCCTTAATTAAATATTTTAATTCATTTTATATTGAGAATTTGTGAATTTTATCTTATTCCGTTATTTTTATTTGTTGATTTTGCCTGCGGGGGTCGCCTTTCTGCACTCTGCCTCGTTTGTGTCTCCTGGGCTTCCGTAGCTCAGTTCAGCTCTCATAGCTTCCCCCGCCTTCCCCGTTTTCCTCACAGCGTTATTCTGCGCTGCTCTAGGTAAGTCAGAAGAGTTTGCTGCTGCAATATATATTTGTTTTCTGTACGGATGCTGTTGTTTTTGTAGAGGTTCTTATCATGTGTTGTTTATTGTTGTTTGTTAGTGTGTTATTTTTGAAGTTTTGACTGTTTGTGGGTTTTTATAACCTGTTTTATTATAATTTTCCTTTTTTTCAAATTTTGGCGCCAACAACCAGTGCTGATCCAGTACAGTTGAACATTGTTTTTATTTTCACGTTTAGGCTGGAGTGTATAGTGATTTCGAGAGGTTAATGTGTTTTACTCTTCTCCCCCAGGTATGTGTTTTTATTTTAAGTTACAGTATATATTTTTCTTAATCTCTGTTTACAGTATTTAACTCTGTCCCAAGGGCGGCTCGCCATTAGGAGTCGCCTGGGCGCCGTCCCTTTGGAACTTCTGGACCATTTTACATTTAAGACTTTAATTTTTTTTGATAAAAATTAAATAATAAAAATATTTCGAAATATATGCATATATATTTTTAGTTGTGTAGGATAAATATTTTATGAGTAACGATGAGTTATTGTTTGTTTCAATAAACGTTTTCTGATTCGTGACGTACTTCCTGTTTTGTTTGGGGCGCTCTGAGCTTATCCATTGACTCTAATTATAACTGGCGCATGCGTACTGATGCCCCCACCTTACAAAATAATGGGATAACGCTGGGCACAGTTTTCACCGCCCTGGACATCTAACGTGAGCTCTGCCTACAGATCGCGTGTTTTCGGTGTGCAGAACACTCCCATTCTCTTTTCACACTGATGCTTAAAACAAGGTGAAGATGAACCATGTTTTATTAATGATAGTTTTATACAAATGGATACACCTCATATATACAAATAAAAACATGATCAAACTTTTACTTTACTTTACTACAAACATAATTATGCATACAGTACTTCTACATAAGTTTTAAAAAATTAAACAGTTTATGGTGTCCCCCCCCTCCCCCATAAAATAAAATGACCAGCCGCCACTGCTCTGTCCCACTGTATTGTGGTAGGGTTTTCACTTTTGTTTTTAGTTTATGGCTTTTGTGAGAAACATTTTTTTTTTGTTATTGACCTTTGTTAGAAGAAAAAAGGGTTAGTACACAGCGTTATTCTGTGTTGCTGTGGGCTGGAGTGCAGGGAGAGTGATTTGGAGAGGTTTATGTGTTTTACTCTTCTCCCCCAGAATAAAGAGTTCATTGAAACCTGACCGAGTGAGACTCGTTGATGTCATCCGTTACACAGGTGCCGTGACCCGGATCACCTTACAGACATGGTTGGGCAGTTAGGTGCACAAATTGGTGAATCAATTGTTTCTAAACTGATGTCAGCTGGTGTTGTAAATGTGAACAGTGACCCTCAGCCTTCTTGTGTCACTCAGAACTCATGCTGTGAAAGTGACATACATGACCTATCTCTGGTGATGGTCCATGTTAAACCTGATAGGGTACTTCAGACATACTGAGGTGTTTTATGATATTTCAGATTAACCCATATGGTTAATGTTTTATCATCTTTTCAGATTCGTGAAAGGTAGGTACACTCACTGGTTTGGAAGAAAACAAACACAGATTCCCTTAACAATAATGATGTCATTTATTAAAGAAAACTGTGACAGAAAAAAGTAAAAAAGTAAAAACATACAAGTCAAACATACAAACAGTTTTCCTGCTAGAAATAATATGCCATTGAAATCCGCCATAGTACTAACAGCACACACAAACTTAGGCATTGATGTAAAATCATTATCCCTCACCTTTTGACACAACTGGGAGAGCCATCACAGTTTTGGCTGGAATATACATCAACGCAGCCGAGCATCTTGATCAGGATCACGGCAGACTCTCGAATGTGTTCATCCGAGCTCCTAATTTATACCTTGTGGGGTGCGATGACTTCACTCAAACTTGTTTTTCGGGTGTGTGTGTCTTTGTGCACACACTATGACTTCACCTCATCTTGTTTTTCAGAGTAAAGTGGTGCTAGGCATCATTAAAAGAAAACATGTCTTATCTGAAGGGTTTGTTAGATCTGTTACCAAGGAGGCTACGAGGTCATGTGAACAAAACGAGCTTAGTTTTTTCACACAACTCTTTCGCCGGATCAAACCTAATTGCAAATAGTTTCTTGACACTAAACTAAAATGTTTTCTCTCACAAGTGTTGCATTAAGCATTAACTCTTAACATAAAAATTGAT
>JBBPBX010006518.1:21752-46472 GCA_038048925.1 Garcialebias charrua | reverse complement strand
AACCTATTTGTTATTTAGCAACGCATGGACTGATTTGGAAGCCAATAATTCAGAACCAGCTGTTTATTAAACGGCGTCATAAAACGACATATAATGGCTGTATCGTGTGTTGGCTCTGTTAGAGCATTCGGATCAATGTTGATGACACTTTCTAAATTTATCCTGACCGAGGCAAAGAAAACCAAACCAGCCATTATTGTCGTCAGGTTTTGTGATCATCCAGGATAATCTTTATTTAATGGTAGGTTAAGCGTTGCTACTCAGAAATAAATGGCATTTTGTTAAAGATCTTTTCTGGATGATGTAAAGGCTTTAGTGCTTCTGGTATTCATGGGCACACTGCTGAGACGTTATGGACAGATGTTACCGTTAGTTTTGTTAACTCAATAATGACCGGTACTGTAATATTTTATGTATGGTATAAATTTTATGTGCATTGTTCAGTCCTGGCTACCTTTGCAGTTTTGTGGGCTGCCAGACGGATGTTTGGGTCACATTCAACACTTTAAGGAAGATTTCAGATCTTATGAAGTGGGGTTCAGTGGAAAGGTTATGCAAGTATCTTACCTGTTTTAGATAATAATAATAATAATAATAATAATAATAATAATAATAATAATAATAATAATAATAATAATAATAATAATAATAATAATAAACTTTATTTGTATAGCACCTTCCTACAATGCCTTGCATTGACCAAGGTGCTTAACAGGATAAAAAGATGAATAAACTGGAACAATAAATCAATGAAAATAGAATAAGAAACAACAGCAATAAAAGAAGGCAATGGAAATAAAAAATGCTACATACTAAAATAACACAAGTAATAAAAGTTACACACTGAAAGCTTTTTTGAACAAGTGGAAATAAAAAGGCAATGGAAATAAAAAATGCTACATATTAAAATACCAAAAGTAATAAAAGTTACACACTGAAAGATGTGTAGATAGTTCTATGACTGATATTATGTTGGAGAAATAAAGAGTTAGAATATAGATACTGGCTGAAATCTGGCTCAGTTGGTAGAGCTGCCTCCTCCCAGCAAAAAGGTTGCCAGATCAAATCTCGGCCAAGGTCCTCTCTGGGTGCACTTTGCGTGCTCTCTCCGTGCATGCATCTCCAGGTACTTTGGTTTCCTCCCACAGACCAAAAACATGCATGTTAGGCTGACTGGTAAAACTCAGTCTCTAGGTGTGAGTGAGAGAGTGAATGGTTGTTTGTCTCGTTTGTCTCTGTGTGTCCCTGTGATGGACTTGCAACCTGTCTGGGGTGTCCCCTGCCTCTCGCCCAGATACTGTTGGGTATGGGCACCAGTGACTCCCACGACTCCCACGACCCAAACAGGAAAAAGCAGGATACAGTAAATGGATGGATGCATGAATGGATGGATGAACTGATGAGCTAAAGGCCAGTCCAAGTGTAAATGAGTCCCCAAGGCTCGATGGGATTAACCTAATCTAAATAAAGATTGAATGAAAGTCCAAAACCAAAGTGGATTACTGCCATCAACAACTCCCATAGCAGTTCATGCAAATGTTTAACTCTTTATACTGCCATCATTTTTGCATATTTGAATTATTTTGACATTCCTGCTGCTAATCCTTTCGGCTGCATCCAAAGTGCTACAGCTAGGTGCTGCTGCTTGTAAATAGTCATATACATTTGTGTGAATAACTGAGTCAGACAAAACTGTTAGCCATCTTAAGGTTTGTAAAATGTTGCTCTCTTGAACATCTGTGACTTTTTGAGCCAGGAGTTGTTTTAAGTTCCACTTTGATTTTGGCCCTGCTCAGACTAGCCATTAGCTCATCAGTTCTGTCAGAACTGAACTCTTTTTCTCCAGGCTGAAGTTGTCCAAAAACAGCAGGTGTTAATTGTTAAGTGTTCATTAATTGTTTAGTTCTTTTCCATGGAGCCACACTTCACATTGTCTGAACTATCCCTTTAATATACAGATAAAATGACACAATACTGGCTCAGATTTTAGAGTTGCAATAAAATGTGCATACCACATACAGTGTACAACCTATAAAATAATCAGTTACCTGCCACTCAATTTTAGTGAATTTTGTTATTGATGGAACAAGGATGTCATTTTGAAAATAAACAAAAAATTGTGTTAGATTGTGTTAAAGTGCACTGTTCATTAGATGTGACAGCTTTTCTCTGTCTGTTTATACTTTAATTTTACATTCAGATGACATCACTGAGTTGAAAGAAAAGCAGTGAAACGTGCTGTTCAGGGAGTGCCACCCTGTTTATTTTCAGAGTTTGAGACCTTCTGTTGTGAGTTTCAGTGAGGCTCCAAAACCCCAGAAGCTGCTTTTTTAGACCAACGTGGTTAACTGGCTGCAAGGCCCCGTCCTGGTCCACAGTGTTCACAAACCTTTTGTCCTCTAAATCTAAACTTATTGTGGACAGTCTCAACTCTTGATCTCTGATACTTGCATTTTTTTAAATCACTTGCATGCTAAAATAGCTATTTGATCAAATTACCAATGTTCAAAGTTGTTGTTTTCATCGTCTGACAAGATGCCCGGAGCGAGTCTCACTAAAGAGAGGGAGACAGATGTTGTCTGCTGTCACAAGCTGTTTGCTTACCAGTGGTGAAATAATGTCAGCTTGGCTCGACCGTCAGGAGCTGATTACAGATGTACTTGCCTGGTCTTTTTATAGATGCCTCCTTAATGTCAGCCATTGTTTGCAGCCTTTGTATGAATGAAAGAGCATATTTAATTTATTATCACCTGTCGCTATTGTAGCATGAAGATGTTCTCCCCTAACTATGACCCTTGACCCGTGGGTTGTCAGACTCACCATAAACTGTATTCTTTAAAGTGCTCTAAACTTGAATAATGTCTGGTGTTTGTCACACGTTCCCTGCCCTTGGACTTGAGTCAGCTAAGTTTATCTTTTATTTTTCCTATGCTTTTAAGAAAGAAAAAAACATAATTAATGAGGTTTGTTTTATTTGACCGTGACAAGTGTGAAGAACATGAATCGTTTTGATTATAATGAGTGGCAGTGTTATTGCGTGCGTGTGTTTGTGCGCATGTGCGTGTGTCTGTTTGCAGGATACCTCATGAACCTGTAATAATAATAATCATTTAATTTAAAAGCGCCTTTCAGGACACCCGATGACACTTTGGACGTATTTTAGTCAAATTTTTGAGAAAGTGCTCATAGGAGGTACATCTACAACTGATTAACTCTTGGAGTCAACCTGATCTAAGAAGGCCGCCACAGCTAAAAGATTTGAAGAAACTGCAAAATGTCAGCAACTCAGTGAATTTTACAGGCATTGAGCTGAAATTCAGTGTGGTAGTAGCTGAGAGTTACTCCCCTTCACACACTCGGTGACTACAGATCATGTACAGTAATGTATTTGAAACTTTGTCATACAAGCCAGCAGGCAATTCCCTCCAGCAATGCTTTTATTCAGTATTCATGACTTTTGTCTCTCGAGTGAGAGAGTAAAGGCAGACTTTAAAGGGATTGTGACATGATGTTGGAAATTTGCATATTTGTCACAACATATATATCTTATATCATTCAGTTCTGTTCGTTTTTGCAAAATAAATTATAAATATATTAAAATTTCATTCCAAGTTATGGTAGTTTTTTCTCTGGGACACGCCCCTAAAAATCAGCGCATTTCCGCAAAACGTCATTGTGACGTGCAAAGCAGAGCCTTGCCCGTTTGTCTGGTGTGTTAACTGCTGGTGAAGATTCTCAGTCGTCCAGGACATGATAAATCAAAAAAGGCGTTCAATACAGAAACAGCTGGACTTTATTTGTAACAGAAGATGTTTCGCTCATCATCCGATGAGCTTTCTCAATTCAATGAGGAGACTGTGAGAGGGAGAGAAGTTATAAGCAAGCTGGGCCACTGGTTTGGTGTGTACCAGTGGCCCAGCTTGCTTATAACTTCTCTCTCCCTCTCACAGTCTCCTCATTGAATTGAAAAAGCTCATCGGATGATGAGCGAAATGTCTTCTGTTACAAATAAAGTCCAGTTGTTTCTAGTTGTTTCTGTATTGAACGCCTTTTTTGGTGTGTTAACTGCTTTCCATACAGATTCTTTTTCTAAAAGATCGCCTCTTTTTTTTTGGTGTAACTTGAAAAATGCTGTCACGTTGTAGCGCATTTGGGTGTTCTAATATCAGCAGTGAACAAGTGAGCATTCACAAATTCCCAAAAGATGAGAAACTTCACCTATAATGGACAAGTACAGAGAAGAGGGACCTATGGTGTCCTACCAAAGAGTCGTATGTCTGCAGCGACCATCTTACTGCCGATCAGGTAACATCTGTAATTTTTTTTTATTCAGGGAGGGTTTATTAATGAGAGTTTTGGATGATTTACTGTCTTAAAATGATAGATCTCAGACGCGATCGGGCCTTTGTTAGCTCAGCCCAAGAACAAAGAAGCCATATCACGAAGCTAACCCCACTTAGCTACTGTTTATGAAATAAACCATGTCTAAATCACTTTTCAATTGATCGAGTGTCCAATAACTGTATTTGATTAATAATAACCCTTCGATTGCTTTAATACATTCATGTACTAACAATAGGTTGTGTTTGTTCGCTGCTAACACACTAGCCGAGATAGCTGCTAACACACTAGCCGAGATACAGGCCACGTTGCTATTTATGTATTTTTAAATTATGTCTGCGCGATCAAGTAACATCAGTAAGTTTTTTTATTCAGGGAGGGTTTATTAATGAGAGTTTTGGATGATTTACTGTCTTAAAATGATAGATCTCAGACGCGATCGGGACTCTGTTAGCTTAGCCCAAGAACAAAGAAGCCACATCACGAAGCTATCCTCACTTAGCTACTGTGTATGAAATAAACCATGTCTAAATCACTTTTCAATTGATCGAGTGTCCAATAACTGTATAGGATGAATAATAACCCTTCGATTGCTTTAATACATTCATGTACTAACAATAGGTTGTGTTTGTTCGACATGCTCCGCCATTATTATTTACATGCGCATTGAGCAGCGGCTTCCCTCGGGCACGTAACAATGACGTTTTGCGGAAGTGCGCAGATTTTTTGGGGCGTGTCCCAGAGAAAAAAACTACCATAACTTGGAATGAAATTTTAATATATTTATAATTTATTTTTCAAAAACGGAACAGAGCTGAATGATATAAGATATATATGTTGTGACAAATATGCAAATTTCCAACATCATGTCACAATAATATCTCCTTGTTGTGGCTATTTCACTTTTTTGTCCTGGTATGAGTGCTGTTCACTTACCAAATAGCTATATTTGATATTTATATCTTGACAGCACAAACCCAACATAAACAGAAACCAGCAACAATTTAAATTAGGGTCATGTAAATTTCAAGGGCAGCACATTCTCAGTTCAAAGACAAACCAGTTTGCACAAGAAGTGACCACGTGATGCAGGAGTCAGAAGAACTCTGAAGTGTGTCACAGCAATACAGGAAACTGTAACGAGCATCATTATTGCCCGCTGATGAAAGTGAAAGAACACCTTTTTTTTGTCTGTGTTCATATTTCTGTCTGTTACAAAAATATCTCAAATTTGGACACATTTAAAAAATATTTCAGAAAGTAATCATTGGATGTACATCCATCCATCCATCCATCCATCCATCTTCTTCCGCTTATCCGGGGTCGGGTCGCGGGGGTAGCAGCCTAAGTAGGGAGGCCCAGACTTCCCTCTCCCCAGCCACTTGGAGCAGCTCCTCCGGGGGAATCCCAAGGCGTTCCCAGGCCAGCCGAGAAACATAGTCCCTCCAGCGCGTCCTGGGTCTTCCTCTGGGTCTCCTCCCGGTGGGACATGCCCGGAACACCTCACCAGGGAGGCGTCCAGGAGGCATCCTAACCAGATGCCCGAGCCACCTCAACTGGCTCCTCTCGATGTACATCTACTACTGAATATCTTGTGGAGTTAATCCTAGTTCAAATAGCTGCCACAGCCAACTGACCTTAAACTCCAAAATTACTATACTGTAACTCGGTTAGTTTGACTGATATTATGGTAACATTTAAGAGTCATTACAATATTTAACAGATCCCACAAGATTTTTGTTTACAGTTTTGCCATTAACCTTTTGCCAACTCCTAAATGTTGCTCAATATTATATTGCTTAAAACTTCAGCAATAACTGTTGGAAGTACCAGTATGCATTTAAAGTCTGAGGAAATATTATCTGCCTTTAAGCATAACTTAATGGAACATAACTGGGATGAGAAATATGTTAATGAAGTATTCTTTAGAATATTTACATTATTAGTTTATTATTCAGTTTTCAGAAATACTTAAATTTATTTAACAGTCGATTAGAAAACTTTATAGAAAGACATAAAAAACTACTCTCTGAGAGTCAATACGGGTTTAGATCAAATAGATCAACATAATTTGCACTATGGGACTCGGTACAATATATCACTGCCGGGTAATTGCATGGACAAAAAGCAGAATGTGGTTGGGTTACTTGTTCATTGAAGAAAGGCTTTTGACACAATAGATCATGATATATTATTTGATAATCTGGAATGGCATTGTATTAAAATGATAGTTTTAAATTGGGTATTTAAGAAAAAGGCAACAGTTTGTGAAGCTAAATTATGTTTAGTCATTGTTTGTGGTGTTCCTCAGGGGTTAGTATTAGGCCCTCGGCTGTTTATTTTATACAATAACATTTGCAGTGTGTCTAAAGTGTTAAAAATGGCACTGTTTGCTGATGATACGTGCTTTTTTTCTTCTGTTGACAGTTTGCAGAATGTTTTTGATGAATTGATGACTGAAATTAATAAATAAAAGATCTGGTATATAGAAATTAGTTATTGTTAAATTTGAATTAAACTAAAATAACTTTGGAAGTACCGTACTACATCAAATACACAAGTAAAGATTCAAATAAATGGGGTTGATGTAGAAAGGATTAGTGAAATCAGATTTATTGGGGTAGGAGTGGATGAGAGACTTACCGCCGGTAACATGTTTTTCTTTAGGAATGCCAGGTCTTTACCGGTACCGGTAATTATGCCTCATGTTGACCTGAAGCATTCTTGATGTTTACTATTTTACCCACTTCAATCCTCACTGGCTCCTGCACATCATTTTTTTTTCCTTTAGATATTGTAAGTACAAGAACTAAAGATACTTTAATTTGCTTTTGTTCAGACCCAAGTTGGGAGGCTTACGGTTTGTGAACTTCGTACCCAGCCATCAGCCACCTTGCTATTGTGCAACACTTACATGTTCTGCTCCAGTGGCCAGAACACCGTGAATAAACACAGCGTGCTTCTATGACTTGCATGTGCACAGTGACAGGGCTCAGCTTTGTAGGGTAAAAGTGTCATTTGCATAACGACATTGTTTTCTGTGTTTCCGCTTGTGATAAAAGACCATAAAGCCGATGATGCATGTGCTTAGGTCTGCCTAATCTGAGTCTTTTTCTGTTCATTTATTGTGATTTAACCTTTTTAAATTGACAATAAACAGTGCTACTTTTCTAAGCCTTGTCTTGGTTTACTAATTTTAAGCAAGCCTGGCAACTGTGTTTAAATACATGCTGGACTTTGCTCTTTGTGCAGATTTTAATGTGCTTCCATCCATTACTGTACTGACTCAGCACATCAGTGATTAATTAGTGGGCAGTGACAGAGGCGGCGTTATCAGCCAAGTTCAGTTCAATATGTTGAAACCTGAAAAACACAGAAGTCATCTTAGTGAGCTTTTTTTCTGGTCTTTGAAAGATGTACTTGTTTGCTTTTTTATTGCCTTCTGGCGTTTTAATGCCTTGCAACTCCACAGCTTCAGTGGTTTGACTGTCTTCTATCTCTTTTTTCTGTCCCCCCTTTATGATTTTGTGGTGATAATTAGTTATGCTTATGTCATAACAGTTGCTGTGGGGTCTTGAGGAACTCGTGAGGTTGACCACAGGGGGTGATGCAGCCACCAATGTGACCCGTTTGCTTCAGTTTTCCTCCTTTTAAGTCTTTGCTGTGTGGATCTGTCACAATAAACAGTTTCTGACACGTCCAAATACCGCAGACATGCATGTATATTTTAAACATACACAATCATGTGTGTACACATGAATTTTTCTTTTTTGTCATTCAGCTGAACCAAATAAGGGACTTGTTGTGCTGAATTTTGTCAGGCTTGATAAATTATTAATGATAAAGAAATCAACCATGAATTTACTCTTTGGAAATGGAATGTGCCCAACAAATGAGGACTGTCTCTCTTCTTGTTATTCTCTGTTCTCTGCTCTTCTCAGAGAATATATCTGCATACTCCTTTATTCCTGCGTCATGTTGATTTTCTGCTTGGTGTGAGCCTTGAACAGGACGTCATTTTTCTGAATGGCAGTCTTTCATGACCAGCAGAGACCTAGCTGCTTCTACAGAGAGAACAATAGTTTGAATAAACTCATCCCGATGTTCCAATACCATCGGCTGCTGTTGGATCAAGGAGGGAAAGGATGCTGTGTTTGTGAATAGGATGAACTGCATGTTTGTTGATGGAAATGCATCAGTTTTCATCAAAGTTCATAGCGTTAATTATATATAATTATCTATATAATATATTTCAATCGTTTATACGCTATTACTTTCTGCCTTTTGAACACATAGTAGTTTATGTTATGTGCAATGTATATCATGTGCATTTTAGCTTATATGACTACCTTGAAATACCTATTCATCCAACCTGCACCATTATATTCTACCATGTTGTTTTTTACTATTTTTTCTTTTGGACCTTGTAAATATACATACAGTATATATTTTTTTTTCACTTTTTGGTACTTTATTTTGTACCCTTATTGCATGCTTTAGTATTTTCTGCTTGCTTGTTCTTTGTTGTTTAGCGAGTCACATCAGTTCTTCTCATCCTGAACATTTCATTGTACAGCTGACCTTGTGTTAACCTGCATATGACAAATAAACACAAATTGAACACAAAACCTTACAAATGTGTGTTTCCAATGTTTGTTTCAGGTACTCTTCTGCAGAGATCAGAAAAAACTTCAGTGGAAACCATGGCCTGCAACACAGCCGAAACAACTCGAGTGCTTCGGGCTCAAGCTCACCTTACCTCACAGTGGTAAGAGTTTTCTGCACACAAGCAAACACATGTTTGGAGTGTGGACCTCTTTTTTTAAAGTAGTCAACATAAAATGCAACTACCTGTATGGTACATACTTTTAGACATGTTTCATAAATAAATGAAAGCATTCTGACATATTTTTACTCATTTCACCATAAAAATGACTTCTGTTTTGATGTAATCTAACTTAATACTCCTTTAGTATGAGTTTAAAATTAATGCAACCTGTAGAAATGTTTCCTCTAATTCAACACTTACACAGCATTAGTGTTTGTGTCTCCACCACATTATAATCATCCTCACATCCTCTTTACTGTCATTAGCCCTGAGAATGTCTGACTCAGTGCACTGTCTAGTCTAGAAGATTAACACTTTGTGTCCGAATAAATCCACTACAAAACAAACAAATGTGTTTGTTGTTTTGTCTTAATACATGCTCAATAATCCAGGTAGAAAAATCTAACACGGTTAAGTCAGGTCCTCTGGATGGATTCTTGTTTGTTGTCAACAAACAAGAATCCATCCAGAGGACTTGACTTAACCGTGTTAGATGTTTTTTGTTCTATTAGGAATTAAAGAAACTGCATTTTCTGAGAAAAGCAGCATGAATGCTGGGTGTTGATTGTTGACTGACTGCAGTAATTTACTTTAGCAACTGACTTACTAAAGATGAAGTAGAACTGAATGTAAACAAAGCAAAACCCTAGCTAAATGCCAAGAAGATTAAAGCAAAAGGCTAGCTAAAAACTAAAAGCCAAATATAGCAAGACTGGTCAAATACTAAAATTAACAAAATATTAACTTAACGTAAAAGGCTAACCAAAAGCTACCCGTAGCTCAAAGCCAAATGTAGCAAAAGGCTAGCTAAAAGAAAAAAGTAATGAAATGCTATCTAAAAGTTAAAAGGAGCAAAATGCTATAGCCTAAGTAGCAAAATACAAGCTAAAAGCTAAATGTATCAAAAGGCTAACTTGAAGGCAAAAGTATCAAAAGACAAGCTAAAAGCTACAAATAACTAACTGGAAGAAGCTAAACTATAAGGCTAAAAAAATGCCAATTGTTGTAAAAGGCTAGCTAAAGGCTAAATATAGCTAAAAGTCAAATGTAGCAAGACTAGCTAAATACTAAAAGTAGCAAAATATTAGCTAAACAAAGTAAAAGGCTAACCATAAGTTACAAGTAGCTCAAAGCCAAATGTAGCTAAAGGCTAGCTAAAAGACAAAAGTAGTCGAATACTATCTTAAAGTTAAAAGGAGCTAAATGTGCTAAGTAGCAAAACACTAGCTAAAAGCTAAATGTATAAAAAGGCTAACTAGAAGGCAACGGTATCAAAATACAAGCTAAAAGCTAAAAAGAACAAAATTAACTGAAAGTAGTGAAACTAGCTAAAATTAGCCAAAGCTAGAGAAAAGCTAATTGTTGCAAAAGACTACTGGTAGTTAAAAGCTAAAAGTAACAAACTTAAGGAAAAATCAACAGAAGTTGGATTCCAAAAACGATACAAAAAAGTAGAAAACAAGTTTTAAAAATAAAGTGTGAATGCTGACTCAGCATCCACTCAGAAATCCTTTTTGGATTAACATGCTTTGTTTTTACTTGGTTTGGAAAACGAATCCCTCTAAATTCCTGTGAGTCAAAGAATGATTTCTCGCCTGTTCTTTTTCCCCCCTCCTCAGCTGAAGCCTAGCAGACATGCAGAGTGGTTCCTTCTGTTTGTAGTCAGGCAGACACAATGATGCACGGTGATTCGATGCTCAGACTAGGTCCCCTCTGAATGTCTCTTTTATCTTTTAGTATTTTATTTTCCTAGTTTGTCTTTTTTTTTTAATTCTTGTTCTGTCACCCTTAATTTTTGTCCCTCAATGTTTTCATAAGCTTTTAATTTAGTTGCTGTGTGATGTAGCTTAAAGTTTTTAAAATATTTACCAAGAAATGATCTTAAAATTGGAGTAGCAGTACCTGGAGCCACCATCCTGCACCACGAACATCTCAGACTGTTAATCTCTAACCTGCTTGGGAAATGGGTCATTGCCTTTGCTGCTGACTGGCTCTGGATGGGTCTGCTTACCTTGCAGCTTACAGAGGCAAATCTTTAATATGTCTGGATTTGGGATGGGAGAGAGGAGCTTTAATACTATAATCTGTGGGATGGTATTTTCGTATTATTCAGCAGTCGTGCCTCGTGTTTTTATGTTTTTTTTTTCTGCAGTTATGCTTGAAATTCCAAATGTTGCATGAAAGAGTGAGACATGAAAAGCCTTGTGTTGAGTCTGTGTTTGTGTAATACACGTGCATGTACTTTCTGTTCCTGTGTGTTGCAACGCTGTTTGACGGAGGGACTCCTTTAGTGTTGTCACTTCCTTTAAAAAATTTTTTTGCCTTGAAGCTGTAAAGCGCTAGGCATGAAGCTGCGTTTCAAGCTTTATTTAATTATTTAATTCTGAGCGACGATCGCCCCCCTCCAATCGTTTGCTTCGGTTGCTTCGGCTTCGCCCTCAGCTCTACCAAACTTTTTTTACCTTCTAGGAACATGAAGCTGAAGACAAACAGGATCTGTGTGCTGGGTTGTGACACAGATTCAGCAAAAAGCATTCAGCGTCAGTAAAACACATGGTTGTGTAGGTTCCTATATCCGGAGTGCGCCATTTTGTACACTTCCTTTTTTATAGTGCGCTTTTCATTTGTCAGCAGGGTAAGTCTACGATATCGGTTTGAGCACCGGCATTTAAAACTGAAAATAAGCTTAGTAACAATTGAGATTGAGACTGAAAATGGCTGTTCTGTTGTAGAAACATTGATTGTCTTGACTTCCTGCATGTCTATCATCTCTCCTGGCTCGATTCTTGCCTCTGCACATTGACAGCGGAAGGATGTGTTGGATGATTTACCTTATTTTTTAACAAGAACGTATGTTTCTGCAGAAAATGAATGCATAAAATCAACTTCAGTTGTTAATGACCCTTCAGGAAACTGTCTTTTATCATAATATTGATTCAAGTCATCACTTGGTATGCAATGCGTATTTCCACTCTGTCATGCTTTGGAATAATAGTTTTCATTGGGACACAGAGTATATTAGTCATTGAGTAAGCTGATAAAAATGCTGGCATTTGATTTGGCAGGGAATTTTAGTTTCCCCCCACTGGCCTCTCTGATGACTCTGCAGATCAGCATCAGAAGCGTACTGTACATGGATTATTATTTTTTTCTCAGATCGGTGTAAAACTAGAAAAAGACGCTGTGCTCCGATCCAAAGAAGACACACGACGTCCCTGCTGAGGTTTTGTTAGTTTTCAAGTTTACACCTCAGCCATCAAACAGATCTGTTGTTTACAATGGCACACTTGTTCCCTTTTATCATACTGTTTTCTTACTTGTGTGTTGAATGGAGGAAAATAAAAAATGTGCTTCGGGGTTTGCACTAATGTGCAAAAACATGTCTAAAAGCAGCTGGAATTTGCTCTGCTTTCAAAAGTTGAGCGCATCAGTGACTCATGTTGTTGCTGCAGAAATTCACACCCCGTCCGTGGTCATAATGGATGTTCTACACCCCCCTCCACACACACACACACACACCTCAAACTCATTTTTATATATTTATGAATATGAGCATGATTAACCTTCTAAATGTTTAGTTGCATGCAGATTGTCCTTATTTTCCTTGTGCATTGCCTTCTAAACTTTTCTCTGCAGCCTTTAATCAGATTGGAGATCTGCCAGTTTGCTGCCACTTCCTGCAGAAACACCTGCTCTGTCCAGGTTCCTCTTTTTTTTTTTTTAACCAGCTTGCCTCACAAAAAGGATGTGCATCTTATCAGTTGGGCTATTTTGTTTTTTCTTATCGGACAAACTCACTTCTTTAAGCACGATTGTGTTTGCCATACAGTATGTTGTTGATGCTAACTGTATCCACTGCTCTAAGATGTAGATTTCCACTGTGCATAAAGATAAGCACAGCTTTATATTTGATCTGCCAATACATAATGTATAATTTCAGATTTCTATCTAAAAATAGGTGAGGGAAAAAAAAAAATCTCGTCTGAACTGCAGAGTTCCAGTTTCTATTTTTGTCTGCGCTTGTGTGTTTTGCTCCAAGACATGGTATTAGAAAATAATCGGGTATCGACATGTCTGGAGCTGACTTTGTTACAGCTTTCTGTTCCATGTGAGGGTTCTTAGGTTAAACACAGGACTGTATAAACTTATCATCCACAAGCCCTAAAGGTTTTTTTTTTTCCTTCGTTTTGTTGAAGTGGGAATTTTTTTTGCTCATCTCATCAGACAATATTGCATGCTTTCTGTTTAGTGAAAGATGTTGTAATACGTACTGGTATTAAACATTTATGACACATTTTCCCAGAAAATTATGCAATTTTTCCACTTTGGACCTCCCATTGTTGCCATCCGCTGAAGGTGCACGTTTTGTTTGTGTATATCAAGGTGTCTGTAGCATTGGCAAACTCTTTACTGAAACCGTGATCACATCTTCAACTCAAACGTCTGGAGTCAACCCAAGTCAAAATGGCCACCACACCAAGCTAACTCAAACATGGCTAAAACTCAACTTATGTGACAGATGTTGAGCTAAATTTTGGTGTGATACTAGCTGAGTCATCTTCAGCACATACTGTGTGTATTAATGGATGAGACTAGTTCTTCAAACTTTGCTATAGTCAACTCCTGTCTGTTAGCAAAATATCTTTTCAACCATAAGTTTAAATGAAACTTTCTGAAAGTAAGCATCAAATGTACATTTACAACTCAGTGACTTCTGGAGTCAACCTGATACAAGGTGACGTCACATCTAATCAACATTAGTCAGCAGAAAAATGACTCTAACCTGGAGATGAAGTTTGTCATGGTTGTAGCTGAGAGTTATTCCCAACACATACGGTACTCTTAGCCTTACACATTGTGTTACATCCTTGTTTTAAACAAAGATGTAACACTTGTTACACACTGTTGGCGTCAGCCCTGTTTATCTTATTAACCACTGGACAGATTATTATTATTATTTTTTTTATAGATGGCCTCCCTTCTCACCTTACAGCCATCCTCTTCACACCATTACGAATTTTTTTTGATAGAAAGAAAGGAAAGACGGAAATTAAGACTACAAGACAAATATCCACAAAAAGAGCACAAGGCAAACACACCCAACCGCCATCTGCAATCCTGCAAGTACATGACAGAACACAGCAACAAAACACTTGTGCATAAAAAAAAGACACATAACATTCATGACTTTGCAGTAGATTACTATAAATATATATACGTATACCTACAAATATATATATATATCTATATATACACACATATACATTCATATTCAGTCACATACCCATCTACATATCTACATATGATATCTACATATACATCCCATCCATTTGTGTGTGGTTGTGAGCGTGCATAAGTGTATAAGGCTTCTCTAATAGAACATTCAATAGCGACCGTGAATCATCAGAGATCCGTCCCCCAAGACCCGAGGCAGACAAAGGGGTGACCAGAGCCCAAGACCCCAAGAAGGACCCCGAGCGCAGAGCCCCCAGGGCCACCCAAACAGGACGAACCACTCACCCACCCCCCAGATCCGACCACCGGAGAGATTCTAGTGAAAGTCTCTGCAAGCAATTATTGGATGTTCATCTACAACTCATTAACTTTTAGTGAGTCCAATTCAAGGTCTCCACAGCTAAACTTCGCCTACACAAAAATGGCTATACAGTACAGTATGCCTGACAATCTCAAAGGTTACGTCATCTTCTGGGTAGTGTAGTTCTTTTGGCCGGCTTTAGAGTGTAGGCATATTGAAAGAAAAGTACAAAATGACGGCGCCTTTTTGCGTCCAAAGTATATATTTTTCAGTAACTTTTTATCCAATACCGTCCCAATCACGTGAGTAATATTTAAAGTTGACAGTCATTAAAAAACCAAGAGAGCGAGTCGCGAACGTCAAACTGCGAAGAAGCGAGGGACTACCGGTACTGTACTGTATTCCAACAGATCAAATTAAACCTTGCACAACACGTGAGAACATTAAGTCATTTTTGACCAAAACAGCTATAACTCTGTCATTTCTCATCATAAGATGATCTTGGATTAAAACTCTGAAATGAAAGGCGGCGGGCGATAAGCATTACTTCAAGAAATGCGAGACCTTTAAATCATTCTTTGCTTGAGTGCTCAGTTTGGATGTTTGATTCTTCTGATAGTCATTGCTGGATGTTCTGATCCCACCTCTTCTTGACTCCTCAGCCTCTGGCCAACGAAGCGGTGGAGCCGTTGGACCTAGAGGAGTTCTTGATGTCACAGTTACGAAGCGAAGACAGGGCTCTGATGAACGAACTTGGAGATTTTCCCGACGATGACCTGCAAGTGGAGCAGGTGGAGAGGGAGCGACGCACCGTCCGGCACTCGGTCCCAGAGGACGGGTGGGTTTCAGGCTGAAAATGTTTAAATGAAATTAACTTCTTCTAAACTCTTTTTTGTAAAGGAAAAGATTGACTGATATAAAATAATAACAAAGTCAAAGTTTCTTTATTTGTCATACAAATGTGGTACATGTGGTGGAACAAAATTGTGTACACAGGGTCCCAGTTACATCCAATAAAAGTACAAATTGTAACGAAAAGCAGTTATAAGATCTAAGATATGAACTAAGAAATATGTTAAACTAAAAATACGCTAAGCACTAGTAGTACAAAAACAATACACCGAACAGCAGCAGCACGAACATGAGTCTGTGTGCGCAGGTGAGTACGAATAAACGCAGCAACATGAGATCAGCAGCATATATCAACAATCAAGTGGCATCCAAGACATTGTTCATTATAGCATTTTAATGTAATAATAATATGTAATAATTATATGTAAATGTGTATAAATAATATAAATTTGTGTAAACAATAAACAAATAAATATAATGTGTAAATATGTGTAAATAATATGTAATGTAATAACATTGTTTAAATTGGCAACAGCTGCCTTATTCATGTGGTTTTTTTATATGCTGCAGGGAAATACGTGCAGTTTCACACATATTTGGAAAAATACTTCAGCTGAATATTTAAATCTGATAGCCTTCATTTATTCTAAAACTATTTCATCACTGTGTGCTATCTTAGTTTATTCAGGACATCTGAATGTTCATTAACTTGACCATGAGTTACAGATTGGGATGAGCAGAATTTAAAGGTCTTATGAGACTGTGGATGCCTGCACACATATTTGACTCACTGTAATTTATTTATTTATTTTTTAACAGAGTGGATTTAGATTCACACGTAAGAGACTGTGTGAAGAGCTACACACAGCCGTGGCTCATAGTCACCAGAAGGTAACGGCTACCTTTGTTTCCTCTAATCATGTCAATACAGATTTCCATCTGTCTATATTTACTGAGACCTCTGTGTAATATTCTGTGGCTGATTACTGGTGTAGATGTGTTTTTATTGTCGCTAGACATGTAGTTTCTTGAGTTTGCTTGACTTTTGTCTCCGTGTGTGTGTGTGTATGTGCGTGTGTGTGAAGGTGTCAGGGGGATGGCTGGATCACGTACTCAGAGCGAACTGGCCTAAATAAAAATCTTCAGAAACAAATTTTTGAGTCTGACGTTCAACCGCAAAACAAAGACAAACCAGTAAGCAACACAAGTCACTCTCTGAATGTGTGTTTTTCTGTGATGAATAGGAAATTTAAGCAGTGATTTTTTAAATATATCTATGGTGTTGTGTTTAAGGGATTGTTCAGTTTGTTTAAAGTGAAGTTCTGTGGAAAGGTTGTGAGCAGTTAATATCTCACCTGTTGCAGATGGCTTTTTGAATTTCATCTGTTTGGAGGAATTGAGTTTAGCTCTGTCCAGATTGACAAGCTAATGTCGAGTCTGAGCAGGGCCTCGATCATAAACCTTTACACCACTGTTAATTTATCATTGCATGTTTATTTAATCTAAATATTTTGGTTTTAATGTCAGAACTACGGTGGCCCTGAGGTGCAAAACACATTAACAAATAAGGCGAAACACTTTAACAAAGTTCTGAAACAAATTGGTTCTATGTTCTGATAATATGCTTGTTGTTGCACATTACCATATTATGCCACATATTTAGTTAATTTTGTGCCACAGAAATGGAGGAATAATGATATAAAACATAAATTTATGGATGTTAAATGTTGAATAAAAAAACAATAATAAAGATTTCATTCATTTAGGTCTTGAAAGCCAAATAAACTCTCCTTGCTCTTCCAGTTTCCATGCAAATCATCCTGTTTCCTCCCATTGTGACACATGGATATCGGTGCACATCCCAAAATATTAAACACTGCTTTAAAAGAGCAAGAAAACCCACTTAGTGCATGGATGCCAACAGGCTGAGCTTATTTAAAAAGTCTCCTTTGTGCGCAGAGGACACTCCAGCCAGCGCAGTATGGCAGTCCATACTGATCAAGGCCTGAGAGACACGACTGTGAAATGTGAGGGGGCGGGTGCTTTAAAACTGAACACAACAGTGTGTTGTTTTGTGTTGTTATTCACATCACTCTCTCCTCAGTGCCACTTGTGGCTCTTTTAAGTTTAATCAGATTGGCGTGCACAGAGCTAAAAGTTAAAATTTAAGACTTCACCCTCTCAAATTTTGTGTAATGTGCATGCAACAAACAGATAATTAATATTTATATGAAGTTCTGCGCTACAGGTCACTTCATGCCCTCTCTAGTTTTCTCCCAACAGCCAATCAGCATCAATCCCACCTTCGGCTCAGCCCTTGCTGCCCCTCTTGTGTTGCTCCATGTTTGCTAGTTCTGGTTAATCACCCAAACCCAAAAGCCCTCCTATTACGGCTGCAGGATTCCCATCATCTGTCTGCCAGAGAGAGGGGGTGCCAGAGGAACAGGAAGAACGGCACTATTGTCCTAATAGCTTTGGGCCAATCTGCTTTGACAAAAGCCCCGGGTTTGTGGTGCGATGGTCTCTTGAAGCCTGAACCAGGCGCAGCTTCACTATGGGTGGATGCTCGGTCAGTCCTGCCCTGTAGTGTGAACGCCTGGATGTGATTCTGATGGATGATGGGAGTGAAAGAGACAAGAAGAGAGGGTGGCGAAAGGGGAATGTTCCGATTGTGCAGCAAGTGAGCAGTGCAGTTATGCCATACCCCGTTGTTTAGTCTCTCAATAGGAGAGATTTCACTTTTAACTTATGCCTAAAATATAATCATTTATCAATTAACAAGACGGCTATAGAATTTTTTTTGTTAATCTTTTTCAATAATTTGGATCTACTTCTGAACAATTCCACGTGTTTCCATGTATTTCTGAAAAGAATAGGTTAAAAAAAAGGATACTGTACCATACTTCTTGCCGTATAAGTCACACCTTTTTGCATAAATTTGCATGCCATGCGACTTACGGCAAAGCGACTTATTTATGTTCCCCATATGCTTATTTATAACCCAATTTTTGGCAGAGGTCTGATGATTTAATTCATTCTGACATGGAAAATATTGAGCACTACCATTTTCAGCCACTAGACGGCCCTTGAGTAATATGGCAAGCCAAGTGTCTCATTAATAGGTAAAAGTGGCTATTAATGAGACACTTGGTTTGCCATACCAAGCCACCTTCGTCTCACTCTGGAACTCATGGAGCAAACATTAAAATCAGATGTAATTTGCTGCGTCGCCCAGGTGAAATGCAGCTGATTTGACCATTAAAGTACATTTATTAAGGAAAAGTTCAACTGAGACACACCTTTACTATAATGTCGAGCAAATATATATATATATATATATTATATTATATTATATTATATTATATATGTATATATTAAGATGGTTATCTTGTAAAAATTCGAAGGAATGCACAGCGAGTCCTCCCTCGGAGCGTTTCCGCTTCCGCGAATCGATTTTTGAAATGCAGCTGATTTGACCAATATAGTGCATTTATTAAGGAAAAGTTTAATTGAGACACACCTTTGCTATAATGTCAAGCAAACAAATAATTGTTTTTAAGTGTTAATCTTGTTAAGTTCATGTTAAAGCCCTCCCATGCACGCTCCCGCGGCTGCCATTTGGCAGCCAAACGATTTTTGGCACAGCACCGGCCCATGTGTCCAGGTGGTCAGTGGTGACACATAATACGTAGAAGCGACTTATACAGCGAAGCAACGTATTTATGCATTTTTCCACTTTATTACACATATTTTGACTGATGCGACTTATTTGGCGGTGGGACGTGTACGACAGAAAGTACAGTACGTTCTTTTCATGGGAAATTTTAAAAAAAAAAGTCATAATGTTTGTGAAAACTTAGTGTTGCGCCACCATATTGTGGTATCGCAGTGGTTTTATTGCAAGTTTTCAAAACAGCACAGCATGTCTGAAGAAAAGCTGCAACGTTATAGGACAAATTATTTTGGTTTACTCTGAAAATTCTCCAGTGAGGGGTGGGGGGTGTTATTAATTAGGTCTCTGAGCTCATATGCATAATCATATAGGGGAATTCATTGTATAATCAATGCAGCTTTTTATTTTTGTCCAACAGAATATGCAGCATAGCAAGTTTGTTCTCCAGGGTGGTTGCAGCTCTGGGTCAGTTCTGGCTGTTTGTCAAGCTGCGAGCCTGTTTGATGGTCTTGGATGGCAAAACGCGTTCAGCTAATAATTTTAAACACAAACGGGGGAGGCACAACTCATTTACCCATATTTTATGTGCACTAAACTTATATTTTGAACAACAGGGTAACTTTTGTGTGATTTATCTGCAAAATCCTAATCAATAAAAATGCTAATTTAATTCATTTTAAGGATGCATGTGATACCAGATAAAAGCCCTTAGTGGGGATAGTTCTATAACTTATTAAGCATAAGTGAAACATTTTAAAGTAGCTTATCTTGTGTTTTGTACATGAAGTGAGCCATGTTCAGATATTCTCAGGAGACTTTTTTTTTTTGGTCTCAAGGTCAGAACGAGACAATCCAGACATCATAAACGCCTCTGAGCTGTTTATTTTGTCTCCTGCCAACGGAATTGTGGAGTCTGCATTTTTCACTTGGTGTGTATCATGGTGATGCAATGCTTTTGCATGCTTATGGATGTTAAATGTTAAATAAAAAAATTAAAATAAAGATTTCATTCATTTAGTCCTTGAAAGCCAAATAAACTCTCCTTGCTCTTCCAGTTTCCATGCAAATCGTCCTGTTTCCTCCCATTTTGACAATGGATATCAACAGGGGCGGATCTAGAGGGGGGGCCAGTGCCCCCCCAGCCATCTGATTGGCCCCCCCAGTGCCCCCCCACCCCAGATTATTATTTTTTTGTATTTCATTGTTTGTGTTGCAGTAGAAATGTGTGCTGTGTGCATTGATATCATATCAATGCACATCCCAAAATATTAAACACCACTTTAAAAGAGCAATTAAAGGGTTTTCAATTAAAGGTTATAATTCTGTTGTTTTAGGTTAAGAGCGAGGTGTAAAACACATTCTTTTCCACACCTGATTTAATCCTGTTGTCTAGACTAAGAAAAAGAAAATGTTCCGTGTTCCCCAAATTTCCAGTTTTTCTAGATATTTATCTTCCATGTGATTTCTGTGTTTATGATACTACTCCAACCTGAACCACCGCTTCAACCTAACCTTTTTTCTCTCTCAATTTCTTCCCCAAATCAAGCCTCCTAGCCTAGCGGGGTTAACGGACGAGTCTGGTCGCACACTGACCTCGTCTGACTTCAACTTGCGGAGTCTGACCCCGGACCAGAGAGTGGAGAGCTTGCTGGCGTTCAACAGCCACGAGGAGCTTGATCGCTTGAATCAGGAGGCGCGGCAGGAAAACAGGCTTCCCGAGCTGTTTGCTCTTTACCCACCACCTGACGAGGTGAGGTGTTGTTACAGGACACGCTACAGTAGACATCCTGTTGTCCACCAGTGCTTGTGCAAAAGTGAGCTTGTTTTTGTCCCAGATAAGCACCAAAGGTGGACTACACAACTTTTAACTCAAAATGAGTGCATACAAATAGATTTTCCCAACATTGTGCGTTTTAATAAAACATAATTTATCCTTAAGGGTTTTATCCATCTCCCTCTTAAGAAAGCTGAGCATTGAGGTTTTTATTTGACTTGTTTAAAAACATTAAGTTTTTCATGCATGAGAAGTACAGTATTAATTGTCATTAGTATTAGATATAATGCAACATTTAGCCTTTAAACAAAATACAATTTTTTAGAACACTAACCTATGACTAATTTAATAATCAAAATAGAAAATGTAATTCATTATTATAATTACTAAGTTCAAAATGTGTTGTTTTGTGTCATAGTTGACAAGGCATCCCTCATGTAAAGATCTAGAGACTTTGAGAAGTTGCTCATTCAAATCCAGAAATTTTTAGCGAATATGGAAAATGGAAAAATAAATTCTGACATTTTACATACTGAATGGTTAAAAAAAGTTCTACAAATAAGTGTTTACCGGTATTTGTTAACCTTTTTTGTCTTCTCTGTGTAAATGTTCAAAGTTCGACTTGCATACTAAGTTAATGTTAAACATTCAACTCTTAACACCCTGTTCAGTCATGAATCTCAGGGTTTTTATTTTAATTTCATCCATGTTTTGTTACTTTAAGCTGCTTGATATTTTAATTAAATCATTTTTGCCCCGCTGTGTTCAGGACGACGCAGTGGAAATCCGTCCCATTCCCGACTGTCCCAAAGAACACACTGGAGAACGCATCCTGGTCCGATGCCAGGCCGTAAAGTATGCAATACATTTTTATTTTGTCGTAGGATGGAGAATAGTTCTGCCGTTTCAACCGCTTATTATTTATTGTGCAAGATGGACATGGAGTAAAGTTGCTTGAGTAAAATGTAATTAGTCAAACACCCTCTTGTTCATGAAGAAAGAGCTTATGTGGTGCGTTAAGCATTTTTCTTCTTTTCATGAAGAACAGAGCTGTGTGTAAGGATGGAGAAAGGCTGTTGGTGTTTCTTTTTCTCCATAAAAGTCTATTCCTCTCTTGTTCTGTGGAGGGGTTGTCACTTTAACATTATTAAACAGTTTTGTGGTTTCACTCTTGTCCTCGTGCAGCTCGTACGACTGCCAAATGTTTGTGTTGAACCGACTCCCCGGCTTGGGGTGGTTTGGCAACATCGCCTCTGATCCAGTCCAGTTCAAAACGCCATCACTTTTAGTTTCTTCCCTTCATGAAAAACAGCAACTTACAGGAATATAATCTATTTTAGAGTTCAGGGAATGTAAAAACAGAATTCTGCTTTTTTTTGTTGCCTTTACTGAACTATATGTTATTTCTTTTTTTATTTCAGGTTTGAAATTGACATTGAGCCAGTTTTTGCCACCATAGCCTTGTATGACCTGAAAGAGAAGAAAAAGGTGAGAAAATTGCTTGTTGCTCAAGGTCTTGTCAGGTTTTGCAAGTTTATCACCTGAAGGGGAAGGCAAAAATGTTTGTTTTTCCATTCAAAACACTATTTCTCTTCTTTTACTAGTAAAAAAAAAAACCCAGCCTAAATCCCATCATTGCCATGTTCAAATTTGACATATAATATTAATGGGTCTAAACATATTTTGATGGATTTTACTAATCGTTAAAAGTGTTGGCTCTTTTTAATTATGAGATGCTTTTCAGGGATTGTAATTGTTTTGTTGTGAAAGAATGAAACGCTCTCAGTGGTTTGGGCGGCGTACGAAAGATACAATTGTTAAGCAATTATTTTGCTTGGTAACACGCCTTATTCAGTATTAAACTGTGAATGGTGAAGCTATAAACTCTTCACTGTTTCAGTTGTGGTTAGAGGTTTATTTAATAGGTCAGATATTTTAATTGGTGGGAGTATGTTTTAGAAAGAAAATAAGAGACAACAAAGATGGTTTATTAACTTATAGCTTAATAATGAAAAGTGAACAGGCTTTTTCTTTTTTTTTAAGTCTAAAATGCACAACAATAAAATTATCATATTTCTCCTGTTTATGCAGTGTGTTTGAGTTTATTTGTATGACGGCAAAGGATTGATGTGAAGGAGCATCATCCTCTTTTTTTCCCCCCTGTTCCTGAGGGGTTGTCATGTTTCGTTCTGCAGCCACTCACACTGCGCCGTGTTTCCCCACTCAGCTACTCTGAGCCTCGGCTGTTTGGAGGTTTTCCGTGGATTTGCAGAGGATTCTTCTCTGGGTGAAAGGGCTGGAAAGATTAAGTGCTCATGGATCTCTCAAATGAGGCTTTTAGCATTTTTTTATTTATTTTTTGCCACCTCCCCCTTCTTTTTCAGTGTTGTCCTCATTCTTTCTGGACTAAAAGCTGTTAAATGTTCTCTTGGGTGAGAGGAAGAGACATTTAATGTCTCTTATTGTTACAACTGGAAGGCACACAAGGTGATTCAGGGTGTTTATTTTTCACTATATCATCTCATTGACAGTGACACTGTATAAAATGTCAAATTTATGTTGGATAGAATACCTCTCAAAAAGTACTGTTGCACTTATGCTACTTTTCATGTCACAGTTTATAAAGAGTTGTGACATTTTCCTGTCTTATGATTAAAATTACAATATCCTGCAAAGCTGACATGGTGGGTTATGAAGGGTTAACAATAGGCGTTGACAATAACGTCACGGCCTCTTGCCTTCAGCATTGAATGATTAACAACCATATAGTCTCCATTTGACTGAAGGAAAAGCTGACAGTCTTGTTTTGTGACATTTAAATGCAGCCACATTTGAAGTATTTACCTTGAAGCCACTTTTCTCTAAACGTTTCACTTTTGTTGCTTTAGTTTTTCCTTCCTTTTTAAAAAAGCTTCACGTTTTACTTGTTTCTCAGCAGTTTTAAACACTTCTGTTCTCCTGCGTTCCCAGCGTCTGCAGTTTTTTATTTTTATTTTTTTAGTTTGTGTCACTCATTTTTGAAATGTGCAGCAGATGTCCACGAGGTTCCATTTTAATACTCTGGTTATTAAACGTGTATCTCTGGTCCATCAGCCAGCGTGCAGCGCAGATTTTGACCCAACGTGTGGCCTACCTATGGAAGCCTGGACTTCAAACAGAGGTTTTATAAAGTGTGCATGCAGATGACCGAGTAAAACAAACATTGTGCTATTTTTTTTTTCTTAACTTTTACAAAACCTGTTTATTTGGGAAAACCTGCTTTACAGTGTTTTCGGGCAAGATATTTCTTCTTGACCTGAAAATGACAGTCCGTAAAATATATAAAGTGATTTACTGTATAGTTGTGCTGCAGAACAAGGGTCTCCAATCACCAGGTCCATGGATCATCTGGTACCTGGCTACAGAAATAATTGCAGCAAACCAGCTAACTTCATAAAAATGTATAAAATATATATATTTTTTTCCCACACAAGGTTTGAAACTTGACAGAAACTGCTGCGCGCTGTAGACTGCTACCGTACTCAAAAAGTCTGCAGGAATGTAACATGTGGTTATTCCAGCAGCTGCCATTAAGATGTTTTTTGATTGAAGCTGTATAAATAGTCTCATTTTTCTTATTTAGCAACAGCAGATGTCCTCCATCAGACAATCCAAAACTTGTCTGATGTGAACACATAAGCACATTATTACTTTTAAGACGTGACTTTAAAGAGGTT
>JBBPBX010006518.1:3474-21021 GCA_038048925.1 Garcialebias charrua | reverse complement strand
TTATTTGGAATTGGAGATACAAATAATAATGTACTCACAAGCGAACGTAAAAACACTTTTGCTTTACTTTATAGATCAGACAGCTAGTGAGAAGATATTTCTGTCATTTGAAGAAGCAGATTGTCAGAAAAAAATAAAAATAAAATACTACAATGTGCCTAATTTTAAACAAGCAGGGCCATTTCCATCACACATTTTTTACGATTTTTGTATTCCGGCTTTTTACACCACTACGAGTTACAGAGATTAAAGTATGCCACTTATCCAATTGTGCAATTTGTTCAGAATGTGTTAGTGGTTAGGGCGTTTGACTTGGGACCCGAAGGACGCGGGTTCGCGTCCCGGCCACTACACATCTTGGGGTGTCTATGAGTGCACACCTATTTCTCCAGCTCCCCGAGCGCCTTCTATGGCTGCTCACTGCACCGCCTGGTAGGTGGTTGGGTTAAATGCAGAGACGAATTTCGTCTGTGTATGGGAAACATACGCAGATGACAAGATTAGACAATTATTATTATTATTATTATTATTATATAGCTAACGTCTGGCTTGTTCTGGTTTTCCTTATTTGCTCTGGCCTGTTCGGTGTGGCAGAGGTTTTTGTACGAGGTTAAAAGCTCTGCTCCGATTAGGATCACATGACGCACATCAGGTCCGGTTAGACCAGAACATATGGCCGTGTTCCTGCCCTGAGGTCATAGAGGGACAAAGGAAAAACTATAGTGTGGACTTAACCATTTCAAATAAGCCTCCAGGGCTTTTTTTGGTCCAGCAGTTTGTTGTTTTTTCCCAAGAAACACCTTTTTTGAGTAATATGCAGCATTCTTTTGTGCTCTGTATACTAATATATTAACACATTTTGTTGTTGTTGCTGTTTTTATTTAATGTATCGGGTAAATAATGTTTTCTCTCCAAATCTGAATGTTTAAATTCATATTTCTCCCTGCAGATATCAGAAAACTTCTACTGTGATCTCAACTCGGAACAGTTTAAAACCTTTCTGAAACCTCACACCCCGCACATGGATTCCTCTACACTTGCTAGATCTGGCATCTTCTCCATTACCTACCCTTCTCCAGATATATATCTAGTCATAAAGGTAATAAAATCCAATTTACTGGTTATAGTAGTGAGGAAAACATAACAGAAGAAGAAGAATTTCATTTTTTCTCATCTTGGCTTTAAACATTCTTGTAATTTAATGCATTCCTGTATATTTCCTAGCAAAATCTGTATTTTTTTTTAAAGTGCTGAACTCCACAGATGACTTTATCTTTTCCTGTCTGGATTTCAGATTGAGAAGGTTTTGCAGCAAGGAGAGATCAGCGAGTGTGCTGACCCGTATCTAACAATGAGGGAAAGTGACTCATCGAAGGTAACGTCACAAAGCAATTTCCTTCTTGTCAAAATGTGCAGAAAAATTATGTCCTTTTGGCTTTTCCTTTTGCTCAGGTCACATTAATGCTTACTGTAGAGACCATATTTGTTGCTACAGCTGACGTAAACGCATTTTATGATAAATCATTTTCAGAACAAGGACAAACTGGAGAAGCTGCGATCCCAGGCGGAGACGTTCTGCCAGAGGCTGGGCCGCTATCGCATGCCTTTTGCTTGGGCCACTGTTAATATCATGGAAGTCATCTCCACTGCTACACTTGACCGCGACATCACTGACTCTGACAGCACTAAAGGAGGTGTGTTTAAGTTTTTTTGCTAGACAGAAACAAAACCAGTCACTAGGGCGCATAAGCCATGTGTCTCTTGTGCCAGTCCCAAGCCTAGATAAACGGTGAGGGTTGTGTCAGGAAGGGTATCCAGTTTAAAACACCTTTACCTAAACAAACAGGTGAGTTTGTCCAAATGACACCATACTGGATCGGTTGAGGCCTGGGTTAACGACTACCTCCACCAGTGATGTTGACAAACTGGGTGCTGCTGTTAGTCAAAGACCACCAAGAAGGAATTGTGTCAAGAGACAGAGGGAGAGGAGGAAAGTGAAGAATGTAAGACTGAGGGTTGCAACTCTAAATGTGATGGCAATGACAGGCAAAGGTAGAGAGCTGACTGGCATGATGCAGAGAAGGAAGGTAGATGTTTTATGTGTCCAAGAGACCAAGTGGAAGGGCAGCAAGGCTCGCAGCTTTGGAGCAGGGTTCAAATTGTTTTACCATGGTGTGGATAGAAAGAGAAGTGGAGAAGAGGTGGTCCTGAAGGAGGAGTTGGCAAAGAATGTAGAAAAGAAAATGTGAAAAGAGTGTTCGATAGGGTGATATGTCTGAAGGTAGAAGGTCTTATGTTGAACATTGTCAGTGGTTATGCTCCACGAGTTGAATGCGATGTGGAAGAGAAAGGAAAAATTCTGGAAGGATCTGGATGAAGTGATAAGAGTATTCCTAGAGAGGAGAGAGTGGAGATCAGAGCTGACTTGAAGAGACATGTTGGAGCATACAAGCAGAATACATTCAGTGTAAAATGGGTAAGTTGAAGGAGATTGGGGACTATTAGGCTGAAGCAGGGGAGAGCGTGGCCAGACAACATCAGATGGTTGTGTGTAGAATGACTGTTGGTGTGAAGAAGAGGAAAAGAGTAAAATCAGAGAAGAAGAAGACCAAATGGTGGAAACTGAAGAAGGAAGAATGTTGTGAGGCATTTAGAGAGGTGCTGTTAAAGACAGTGATAAGAAAGAGCTTCCAAGTGACTGGGCTACTACAGCAACAGTAATTAGAGAGACAGGTTGGAAGGTACTTGGTGTGTCATCTGGACAGAGAATGGATGATAAGGAAACCTGGTGGTGGAATAGTGAACTGCAGGAAATTATCTAGAGGATGAGGTTAGCTAAGAAGAAATGGGACAGTCAGAAGACTGACGAGAGGAGACAGGAATATAAGGAGAAGCAATGTAGGGTAAAAAGAGAGGCAGTGGTAAGACCAGCTACCCGTATGTTGTATGGTTTTGAGACACTGACAAAAAGACAGGAGACAGAACTGGAAGTAGCAGAAATGAAGATGCTGAGGTTCTCCTTAGGAGTGACAAGGATGGATAAGATCAGGAATGAGATCATCAGAGGTACAGCACATGTTGAACAACTGGGAGATAAAGTTAGAGAGGCCAGACTGAGATGGTTTGGACATGTCCAGAGGAGGGACAGTGGTTTGGACATGTCCAGAGGAGGGACAGTGGTTTGGACATGTCCAGAGGAGGGACAGTGGTTTGGACATGTCCAGAGGAGGGACAGTGGTTTGGACATGTCCAGAGGAGGGACAGTGGTTTGGACATGTCCAGAGGAGGGACAGTGGGTATATTGGTAGAAGGATGTTAGAAATGCAGCTGCCAGGAAAAAGACAAAGATGTATGGATGCAGTTAGAGAGGACATGGAGGTAGTTGGAGTGAGGACAGAGGACAGAGTGAGATGGAGGAGGAGGACTCGCTGTGGCGACCCCTGAAGAGGAAACATCCGTCCATCTGTTGGACAGAAATGAAGCAGTTCAGATGTATGTGTCATATACTGTAGTTTGTTTCTAGTACCAGTTGTTTTTAAAGACTGACAGCAGACCTCAAGTTCATTTGTTTTAAAATGAGACATTTATGTGAGCACAGATTCCAAATGCTTCTTTTCCTTTTTTATTTCTTTCCGGCTGCTCCTTTCTTCTTCAGGGGTCACCCCAGCCGACGAACTCGCACAAAGATTTGGCAATTGTTTTTACGTCTGATCTCCTTCCAGACGCAACCACATACCACCGAGCTACCACAGCACACCACTGTGGAGCAGAGGGCTGCCATTTAGGGTGCCCAGTGGAGCAGATGGTGGGGGTTAAGGGCCTTGCTCAAGGGCCCAGAGCGGGGCAAATGGAGTTGGAGGCAGATGTGGGTGCTTCACCTTACCCCAACCACATTTAGATGTTGTGGTCAGGGTGATTTGAACCAGTGGCCTTAATGATCACTGCTTCTCTAGCCTCTGCACCCCCCACCATTATCAAAAAATGCTTATTTTAAATTATAGAGTCTATAACTTTGGTATGGTAGTAGCTAAGACTCATTTCCAATTTACACCATGAGCAGGTTGCATAACGTTTTTGCTGTAAAACTTGTGTTCATTTAACTGTAGACCTGGGGAGATGATTTATTCTTCTCTTTTATCATTTGAGGGGGGAAAACATGTAAACACGTTAGTACTGGAATGTGATTAACCAGTATGTGATAAGCTGAACTGGAACACAACAACAGATGTTCCAGCTAAAATCTAATACAGTGCCTCCCCCTGGCTGAATGTCCATCATTTGACCTTTGGCCTTTTTCTTTTTTTAAAGGTAAATCCAGCAGCATGGACCGTAAACTGCAGCTTCCCAGGAGGAACTCTGAGCGTTTCAACGCCATGGACGATCAGTTTTGCAACGTTTCCGCTTTCAAACCTGCTACCATCACCATCACCACCATCTTTAAACAGGTCCGGTCATTTTCACACTTGAGCGAAAAAAAATCTGGGGGTCGCATGAAGAGAGAGACAAAATGAAATTTGATTCGCTGACGAGCTTGAAGTCTCACCTTGGCCTTGTTTGTTTATCAAAAAATGCATTCCATAGAGTTTTTGTAAAATGTTGGCTGTAAAGTCATTGCTGTAAAAATGCTGTCAACACCTTATCTTGGGCCTTTACATACTGACTGACCTTTTATTTTTTTTATTTTTTATGTGTGTTTGTGTATCAGGAGGGAGATCGTCTAAGTGATGAGGATTTGCTGAAATTCCTGTCTGAGATTAAGAAAACGTCGGCTCCACAGAGAAGAATCAAGACCATACCAGGTCATTTCTCTTTACATTTACACATTTACCTTTACAATCACTATTTTAAGATGAGATGAGATAAGATAGAACTTTAGTGATCCCGCAGGAATTTTTTTGAATTCTAGTGGTTAGTTTTGAACATTAAAAATAGTCTAGGAGTGAAAAAAAAACTGCATTTTTGACCCACAAATACAACCTCTGTTCTGAAAACCAATTTAACTGTTTGCAATTATAAAACAGACTAATGCCTTGTTTTTATTACTGTGCGTCTGCTTCCTTATAGCTCATCTGCAGTTTTCGGTGTTGTGTCCTCTAGGTTGCATAAAGTTGGACATGTGTCCACTGCACGACACGCCGCAGGCCTGTTTGTCCACAGAGCTCATCCCGCTCATACCTGTGGCTGAGAAAAATGTCCGTCCGGTTAAAGAGGTGCTGGAGTTCCCCGCCAGTGAAGTTTATGTACCTCACAACATTTACAGGTGGGTTGGCGGGGAGGACTAATATCCACTTCAGGGGTCTGCAACCTGTGGCTCTAGAGCCACATGCAGCTCTTTGGTCCCTCTGCAGTGGCGCTTTCAAGCTTTGACCAAAACTGACATAAAACAGAATTTTATTGGTTTTATTGGTAAACAACAAAAACAGGATTACCGTAATTCAAACTGTTTTCCTGTCATTTCTTTTACAAATGCGTGAACAATGGAGTGAGTATAAAAAGTAAAACATACTTTAATTTGATGCTTTATTTATTTATATGACTAACTGTCTGCATAGTTTGTATTTTTTTATTTATTAAAAAAAAAAGAAGGTAAAAACTGATTTTTTTTCTCCTGCAAATTTACAAGAATCTGGTCTTTTTCTTTAATAAATGTTAAAAATCATAAGATATTTCATGCTTTATAATGTCATCCCTACTGTCCACAAATGCCCCCTCCAGCAAACCGAAAGTGGCCCCATGGGCCACTGCTTGATAACCACAGTTGTAGCAGGTTGTTGTGGCTCCGGACACACTTAATGTCATGAACGAAGGCGTATAATGGCGCTTTTGATCGTAAAGGTTGCAGACCCCTGATCCACTTGTTCATTTAAAAAAAAAAACTGACTTAAAAAAAAATTATTTTTCTTTGGCTTTATGGATTAAATTTTTCTCCTTGCAGGAGAAAAATGAAACACATCTGTGAAAAATGTTATCTCTTGCAGAGAATATTTCCCATAAATGCCTGAGGCAACGAGAACATTCAATGTTCAGTTTGTAGCTGACATTTGATGACATTCATCATTCATTTTATAAACAATGTGTTTGAATTAACTTTATTTCTTTGACATGGTAAAACATTGCTGTACAGATGGCGCCATCTTGTGATGTGTATTGAGCTGCTTTCCTTATTCTTTAATTTCCCCACCTTTTGTTTCTCTCCACGTCTGTGCAGGAACTTGCTCTTCGTCTACCCCCAGAGGCTGAACTTTGTCAACAGGCTCACATCAGCGAGAAACATCACCATCAAAATCCAGTTCATGAGTGGAGAGGATCCAAGCTGCGCTCTGCCTGTGAGCGCCCGTGTTTTTAATTGAAGGGATTTCTACAGGAAAACTCCTTTAAGTGCTTTCACACCGTGTTTCTACTGCAAGCTTTGTTTAACAGACAACTTTCTGCAATTTCCCCTTGGGATTAATAATCTATTTATATCAGACTTTTAAGCACCAATTAAATTATATATTTTTGACTTAAAAAGTGATTATCTAATTAATTAGCTGGCTTTAACATCATTCTTTTCTACAATAAAACCATGATCAGTCTGCATAGCTGAGCTTTGGTAATTAAATAATAATTAAATAATTAATAATAAATTAAATAATAAATTAAATATGTGAGAAATGTTTAATATGGTTATTTTGTCATTATGTGACTGTTTGTTCTCAGGTAATTTTTGGGAAATCAAGTGGCCCCGAGTTTTTACAAGAAGTTTACACCCCCGTTACCTACCATAACAAGCAAGTACACTTTGTCACAATACAAACCCCATTTCACAAAGTTTAGTCTGTGAGACATGTTGCTATAGTTTTCAGTTCTCTTCTGAGTTTTCAGACTGTCGGTGAGACTGAGACCAGCTCGAACTGAAAAGCTTCTTCTGAGCTTGTTTTTTTATTTATAGAATAGTGATTTTTGTGTCTCTGTGTGTCTTTAAAGTTTTATACCACTGTCTAAAACTTTTGTTAACGAGCAGACCCTCAGCAGATTAGCTGAACTGTTTGTGATTTTTTTCCTTCATATTTATATATATTTTTGTTATTATTTGGCCCATGAACATGTATTTAAAACTTGTTTTTTGGCATGTCTCAAGAAGCAGCTTACGGGTAATTGCTTAAAAAACACACACGATAGAATATCTTTTTTTCTCTCTCTAAATCCGTTTGTAAATCATTGTATTTTTTTGTTTACAGTCAGAAATAACTTACAAAAATATTTCAAATCATAGAAATTTGTTTTGAATTTTAATTCCATTGATTCGATTACCGTATTTTTCTGACTATAAGGCGAACCAGATTATAAGGTGCATTAAGTGAAACAAAACAGTCGGATAAGTCAAACTTTATTCAACTCATTCACAATAACCACAAATATAATAAAGATATAATAACCACAGAATTCATACATAAGACGGGCCAGATAAGGCTCAGTGTAGATATTTGAGAAAATTAAAGGGTTTTAAGTGCGCCTTATAGTCCGGAAAATACAGTATGTCCGCTTTATTTTAAAAGGTTTTCTCATTTAAAAGCGAATCTCACTTTCCTTCCACATCCACCTTGATCACTCATTTTTTCTCGTTTTTAACTTGGCTTCTGTTAATTCTTACTTGCTCTTCTCTCAGGTCTCCAGACTTCTACGAGGAAGTGAAATTTGCTCTTCCGGCTCGCCTGACGGAGAGGCATCACTTGCTGTTCACTTTTTACCACATCAGCTGCCAGCAGAAACAGAACCAGAGCGGCAGCTACGAGACACTCATTGGCTACTCGGTGAGATGTTTTTTTTTTTTCCAGCTTTTTTTGAAGGCAAAACACAAAAAACAACTTAGTTTTGTGTCTAAAGTCAACATTCTTATACTTTTACTGAACCTGCTGTTTGCTTCTTGCAGTGGCTGCCCATATTGAACACTGACCGCCTGCAGACGGGTCAGTACTGTCTGCCCATCATCTTGGAGCGACTCCCTGTGAACTACTCGCTGCACGCACCAGAGGTAGACCTACCCACATCTATCAAAATGCATCGCTACAGTACATGCATGAGAATTTAAGCTTATTTTTATCATTTTATTTGATTAAAAAGGAATATTTTTATGTGGTAAAAATTAGGTGCAGATTGAACAAAAGTGTCTTTGTGCCGCTTCTTGTAGAAACTTCCTTCTCAGGTTCCTCCAGTCAAGTGGATGGAGAGTCACAAAGGGCTGTTTAACCTGGAGGTCCAGGCTGTATCATCTGTTCACATTCAGGTGCGTTATGTCTGGAAATGTGTAGAATTACAACTCGACTTTATTGTTATTTGTGTGGATGCTGATTCAACATTCACACTTCTTTCTTCTGATTTTGGAATATAACATCTGCATACTTTGTGCTATTTAAACCATACATGTATCAAGATGGGTGCTCTGACCCTTTTTGTACTTGTATGCTTTTTAAAATATTTAACTTTATTTACAATTATGTTCCCAAATTAAATACAATGAGGTCTTTTTTAATAAATTCAGAAGCGTTGTTCTCTGTAAAAATCTGCTTCAGCAACATTTTCTCCATTTTGGTCCTCTTGTACTTTTAGCTACCATTCTGCTACTTGTAATTTCTAGACAACCTTTTGCTACTTTTGGTTTTATACTAGTCTTTAACTAAACTGCATAGTTTGCCTTTTTATAATTAAGCTTTTTGTAACCAAGCCTTTTGCTCTTTTTACTTTTTGTTATTTTAAAGCACTTTGATAATGTCTTTGAAATCATAATCCATTATAAATGTACTATTTTATTATGACTATTATTATTATTATCATTATTGGCCTTTGTTACTTGTAGATTTTTGCTAGGTTCGCTTTTAGCTAGAGGTTTGCTGCTTTTAAATTTTGATTAACCTTGTGATGCTTTTAATTCAGTTTTTTCTATTTAATTCAGTTTATTTATATAGCACAAAGTCACAGCAGAAGTCGTCTCAGGGCACTGAAAAGAAACATTCATATATAAAAAATAATAAGTTAGCACAATTTATATGAGGAGCAAACTGCTTTGAAATTTAACTCCATTGCAGAACTCTCATCTTAAGCAAGTACGAAGGCAACAGTGGAAAGGAAAAACTCCTGCATGAGGAAGAAACCTCAAAATGCAACGTTTCGCTTTTAGCTATAGCATTTAGCTCCTTTTTGGCTTTTGGGTAGTGTTCCGTTTTTTCCTTTAACAACTCTTGTTTCAATTTCTTCTGCAAATTTTAGCAGTCATTTAATACAACAGAGCTTTAGGGCCATGCTAAGAAAAAAATAAAAAATAAATAAAAGCCATAAAATTACGGGACTAAAGTCATAGTATTATGAGAATAAAGTTGAAAAAAGTCTTAATATTATGAGAATAAAGTCTTACAAGTCTTTTTGCAGCTCTCGTGTTTTTTATTTTATTTTATTTTTTTATTTTTATTTTTCACACGAGTCTGAACCAGGACGCGACCTGTCAATCAATCCAGTAGGCGTGTCAGCAAATGACCAATTCGAAACTAAATGAGTCATAATATTATCCAAACTCCGACATGATAAAGCAGGTTTACCGCATTTTAACGGCTGTAAAATTAAGAATGTTGAGCACCTTGTTAAGTTATACTGTACTTTGGTATTGGTTTTACAAATAAGGAGATAGTTAATCACTCAGCACATCGGTATAAGATTATTATCAGTATCAGGACTTTGAAGCTGCTTACAGTAAGGTGGTACTCTGATGGGCTGCAGCGCAGCTCCCTGCAGGTAAAGAGCATTGAGCTTCAGCTTGGTCATTTGCTGACACGCCTACTGAATTGATTGACAGGTCGCTTCCTGGATCCGACTCGTGGAAAGAACACAATAAAAATAAATGAGAGATGTAAAAAAACAAAAAGTCTTGTATGACTTGATTTTCGTAATATTACTGGTAAGACTTTTTTCATTCAACCTTTATTGAGACAGGTTAATCCCATTGAGCCTCTAGGACTCATTTACAAGAGAGACCTGATTTCAACAAAGAGTGATGACAACAATGACAACAATAGACAGTCATAAAAGAGGCATACAGATTTTTTTTTAAATTTAAATTATTTATTCATTTCAGATTTTAAAAAACACAAGAAAACTACAGGTAGTCCTCGATTTACGACACCCCCGACTTACGACGTTTCGGACTTACGAACGCATCTCATAAAAAAAGAAAAAAGAAAAAAAGAGATGTATACTGTATATTTTTTTAATAATAAATAAATAAATAAATGTACAGTACTGTACAGTTACCAAGCACTTAGCCTATCCTAATACAGTTAAGGGGTGAGTTGAATTGTCTCCCTCCTCCCTAGCAGGCTCCATTCACATAAAGGGAGCTAGCTCCCTTTATGCGAAAGGGAGACAATTCAACTGTTATGATAGGCTAAGTGCTTGGTGACTGTACAGTACTGTACATCTATTTATTTATTTAAATTTATTATATATATATTTTTTGTATGTGATCCTACTCACGAATTTTTGACTTACGAACGGCCCGTAGGTACGGAATTCGTTCGTAAGTCGGGGACTACCTGTATTTACAAAACCACATTAAAACAAAACAATACATGAAATGAAATGAAAGGAAGCAGAAGAAGATTTTTTATTTGTTTATTATATCTGCCCCTCCTTTAAACAAAATTAATTCAATCAATTCAAACAGCAATCACATATAGAAAAACAAATTAAATAAATAATTTTTTTTATTCTACTTCAGTCTCGTAATTTTATGGCTTTTAATTTTTTTTTTTCTTAGCGTGGCCCTAAAGCTCTGTTGTAATTTAACCCTCAGCATTTTGACAGAAACTGTCATTTCTCTAGTTTCCTCTTTTTTCTCGGTCAAAAGCAGACCTGTACACATCAGTGATTTTCCGTTTTGCCTTTTCTCGCTACATCAATTAGTATTTTTTGTTTCCACCCCGATGCTTGTTTTCTGTCCTTTGGAAGTGCTACCGTGTAACGACTCATCCCTCTCTCCTGTACCAGGACAACCACCTGGAGCGTTTCTTCACGCTGTGCCATGCACTGGATGGTGGAGTCACGTTCCCTCTGCGGGTCAGGGATGAGAAGATTCCTGAGAACAAGCTGGAGCACGAGCTGAAGCTCAGCATCGTGTCTCTGTCCTCCTCCCGTTTAGAGCCTCTGGTCCTCTTCCTGCACCTGGTGCTGGATAAACTCCTAACCCTGATCATGCAGCCCATGCTTATTGCTGGCCAGACAGGTGAAGAGTTTGAATTTGCTCGTTGCAATCTTTTTTTTAGCTTTTCCTAAAGTCAGAATTTTAACTTTTCTGCCTCTTTGTACTTGTGTTTTTCTTTTCTTTAGCCAACCTGGCCCAGATAGCCTTTGAATCGGTGGTGTCCATTGTTAACAGCCTTCACAACAGCCAGGAGCTGGTCAGGGATCAGCTGGGCAGGAACAGCCTCTTGGCGTCTTACCTGTACTGGGTGTTTCGTCTCCCTGATCCTCCTGGAGACAGTGCAGGTCTGCTGGTCGTTCATCAGTTTGAATTATTTATTTTATTTTTTATTAATAAATTTATTCATTTTACATTAACACATAAAAGATAAAGAAATGGCCTATTTTATAAATTAGTGAAAAAAAAGAATACATAAAAATGAAAGGTGGCAGAAAGAAGAAGAATTCTTATTTTGTCTGCCCCTTTTTTCAAAAACAAAACAATTTCAAACAATCAATTCAAACAATAATCTTCCAGAAATAACAGATCAATAGAGTAACTTTTCACAATCAACAAATAACTAGTACATTAAACGCTTGACTAAGCTTTAGTATTTTGTTAACAGTTTAGATTTAATAATTTTTTTGAATTTAATCTAGGGCTGAACGATTTTGGAAAATAATCTAATTGCAATTTTTTTTCTATAAATTGCAATTGCGATTTAAAACGCGATTATTTTTTAAATATCTTAATCAAGTATTTTTCAACAAACAGAAGCAATAAATCAATCTGTTTTATAATAAACAATGTCAGATTTATTTAAAGCAGAGATTACAATAAAGCAAACAAATCTATGCCTTTTCACCATTTCTATTTTGTCTTGTTTCATAAACATAATAGTAAACATGTTAAGTGAACTTCCTAACTACTGTCTGAACTTCACATGACAGTTAATAAATAAATATAAAAAATTAGATATAAAAAAAATTACTATTTGAATTTCAAACAGTTCGGTCAGTGATCCCTGTCGGCTGATACTTTGCTTACTTGAAGTTGAAGCACTGGTTGTTGTCATTCTAGCCATGCAACCATCGTAAATGTCTTTGTGGTGTTTTTTTTTTAAGTGTTGATAAAGATTTGTGTCATGTGACCAGTCAAATTGCAGCCTTCGCGATTAGAAAATCTCATTTTATCATATTGCGATATTATTGCAAATGCAATTAATTGTTCAGCCCTAATTTAATCACAGAGTTAATATCTTTAGCATCATTTCCCAAAATGTTCCACAAATTCACTCCCTTTATTGAAATAGACCGTCCCTTCAAACTAGTCCTATACCTTGGCTTTGCAAAAATTTCTGTTCCCTTTTGATTGTAGGAGCTTTCTCTCTTAACAAAACACATTTGAACATTTGAGGGTAACATATTCTTATGAGCCCTATACATTACCAACAAAATATTATAGTCCACCAAATCATAAAACTTCAGTACTTTCAGTTGATGGATGACAATAAGGCTTTCTAGAAATAATTCTCACAGCGTATTTTACAGAAGTAAAACAAAAATAGGGTTTGTTATAGTTTTCCAGGCTTTTCCTGAATGACACGTCTGCGGTCGTGATTACATTTTTGTCTCCTCTGAATGCACCTCCAGGTCCAGTGAGCTCAGTGCCCTCGTCCGAGAGTCGGTACAGCACCATGGGTCGGGCCACAGCAACCGTGGTTGGCAACATGCTTCTCCAGTCCAGAATGCGTAGCAGCAGCAACCCTGATATCCCTGCACAGCAAATGTCTGCTGAAGATGCCGAGGTCAAAAATATTCTTTCTGCCAAGGTACTCGTGAGTTTGACCTAACCATCTGAATCCTTTTCTAGATTTATCCAAGCTTTCATTGAAAGTCCATAGCTCACCTGACTGCTGCTTAAAATTGCTGTACTGTATATAAAAATAAACCATAAGAGCAGAAGCAAACGAGGCAGTATGTAAATACCCTAGGGTGCCAGTTTTATACTCCATTTGCTATTTATCCCCACAGTACATTAGGTATTGTAATAGGCCAACAGACAGCTACCTTAATGAATGCATCCATCACATTCAGTCTGATGGAGCGTTCTGTCTGCAGGGCCACAACAATCCAGGCAGCCGCATGTCCACGTATGTGGACATCAACAACCACCAGAACCCGACAGGAAGCACCAGGCCCTCCAACAGAAAGGTACTAGTCCTTCTGACACTTTGATTTGCACTTTAAGAAGAGTTTGTTTTAGTAACGGGGGGAAAAAAAAGTGACTAATCAATGCATAAACATTTCGTGAAATACCAAAATTCTTGCTCATTCATCCAGGTATAAATCCAACGATGTTCAGTCAGGTCATAGGAGTGAGCTGCTTGTGAGCTTCAGTTTGGTTTGGAGGGCTCCTCAGATTGAAGAAGTCCTTTGGATGAAAGACGAAACGTCTCGGCAACAAAAGAAACAGTCCAGATGACCTGACTGAACATTGTTGGGTTTAGTGAAAATTGTTATTTTTTTCCTCTGTAATGACTTTGTGGAAGTTTCTTGAAAGAAGGATGGGGATGAACCGTCAGCATTAACGGCTGTCAGTGATCTGGGTGGACATTTCTTCTCTTGACATTATCCACACCGTATGCACATTTCAGATCTGTTTTTAATCCAGTTTATTAACTACTAAAGGGGCCAAGATGGTGTAGAGGCAGGGCAGCCGATTGGGACCCGAAAGACCCAGGTTCGAACCCCGGTCACTGCATACCTTGTGGTGTATATGAGCAGCACACCTCATCCCCAGCTCCCCGGGCGCTTTCTATAGCTGCCCACTGCACCACCTGGTGGTGGTTGGGTTAAATGCAGAGACAAATTTCGTCTTGTATGGAAACATACGCAGATGACAAAATGTGACATTACATTACATTACTTTTTCCAGACAGTTTTTTTTTAAAGACAATTAAAACCATTTCTTTCTGTTCTTAGAATAAGTAATCTTGTTTCATTTATTTCCACAATATGCATTTCTTTTCTTCTTTGCTGGATTACATTGATTTTTGAAAGTCAGATTGCTTTCTTTAGATTTTAAAGACATTGTTTGAATAGTACAGCAAGAAGAGTTGTGCAAACTTTAATGTATTAACCTTAAAGCCAAACTTGTGAAAACTCAGAAGGGTATTAGTATTAAAGAAATACAAAAACACATTAAAATAACACCAACAGTTCATGCTCATTAATCCAGGTACAAACAATGTTCAGTCAGGTCTTCAGTTTGAATAAGCCCTTCGGATGAAGGATGAAACATCTCGGCGAAAACAAAAGAAACCGTCCAAATGACCTAACTGAACATTGTTGAACATTAGTATAAGTTTTGATATGAGGATGCACTGATAATAAATGTATTATTGAAATTCTGGCATCGTGTGGAAGTTTTAAATTTGTCAGAAAACATTTTGTATACACACATACAGTACAGGTATATGTACATAAATTTTGGTCTTTAAGTTATTTATTTCATTCCAGCAGTCATGATTTATTCTGTTTATCACTAGGAAGCTTGCTCAGACTAATTAATTAAAACATTTTTTACATAACTTGTTTGATTACATTGGCAAAATTAAACTACAGTATTAATGCCCTGATTTAAGAGCCAACCATTCTGGGTTTACCTTCTTATGCAGCTCCACATAATGCAAAGTTCAGCAGCAACTTACTCTTCTTTAGTCAAGTTCAAGTAGCTTTCAAACCATAGCATGGCTGAAGTTCATATGGTACACATACTCCTGAACCAAACCTGCTAATGTTTGGTGGTAAAAGCACTCGGACCTCAAACATGTTGGTTCTGGAGCTCAACAAATATTTTTCAGCCTTCTGTTTCCTCTAGTAGCCACAAGGTGGGAGTCTAACCCTGACGACTGGTCAGACGTTAGTCAGCCTTTTATCCTAATCTAGAATGAATCTTGTTGATATCCAGATATTGTAATGGGCCATGTGCTGTATTTATAATGATGCATTATATATTATCCGTGGTCCCTTTGTCTCTTGCAGCAGTTTCACGAGGAGCTGGCCCTGCAGATGGTCGTCAGCACTGGCGTCTGCAGAGAGAACGCATATAAATATGCCTGGTTCTTCTTTGAGCTGTTGGTTCGTGCTTTTCTTAAAATATTTACTCTCCATAACTTTTGCTTATTGATTGTTGGCTAATAAAAATCATTTATTGCCATTTATGATCGACTAGTTGAAGGAAAAACACGCACACTTGAGTTTATATTTGTTCATGGTTGAAGGAAAATGTAAAGCCTCTTCTCTGCAAAAGCTGCCGGTAGCAGCAGTTTTATGTTTTTGAGACTACGTTCCATAAAATGTCTTGTTGGACAGTGCCGTATTTTCCGGAATATAGGTCGCACCCGAATATAGGTCGCATTGTCCAATTATTGCCAAAGAATTGAAAAAAAATCCACATATAGGTCGCACCTACATCAAAATGTGGACCGTGTTTAGCTCTGCTGCAAATGTCTGCCACAGATTAACACTTAAAAACAATTATTTGTTTGATTAAAAATTATAGCAAATATGTGTCTGAGCTGAACTTTTCTTTAATAAATGAATAATTTTAGCAGGATAAACACCTAAAAAAATATATTTGTTTGTTGATATTATTGTAAGAGTGTCTCAGTTTAATTTTTGTTAATAAATGATTACAAATCAGCTTATTTTATAAAAAGCCACAAATAGGTCGCACCTGAATATAGGTCGCATGGCATGCAAAAATGATAAAAAGCCGCGACCTATATTCCGGAAAACATGGGTATGTGCGTTTGCTTCATGTCGTTGCTGTGTTTTGTGACAAAGTTGTTTTTTTTTCCTTCTTTCTCGTGGGATGTGGTAAACAGGTGAAAAGCATAGCTCAGTCCCAGCTCGACAAGCACAGCGTTCCTCGAAGGAGTCGCTTCTCCGACAGATTCAAAGGTGACATCGCCACCATCGTCTCCGTGGTTACGGCTGAAATCTGCACAATCCTCATCAAACAGCACAAGGTAAGAAGAAAAAATAAAATAAAAAAAGGAGACTTTACAGCACCTCCTGCTCTCCTGGGCTGGACAGGAGGAAGTTGCAGCTTGAGCGAACTTGTTGTCAGCGTCCAGCAAGCGGCAGGGGAGCTGGATGTGCTAATTACATTTGCCTCCGTGGCAACAGAAGCCCGGCGAGATGCTTGGCGAGATCCGGTCAGCGCAGCTTGCTGATTGCCGTTTGTTGACTGCTCGTTTCAGGAGGTAGAGCAAGCAGAGAAAATCAACATCAGCCTGGCCTTCTTCCTGTACGACCTGCTGTCTCTCATGGAGCGAGGCTTTGTCTTCCAACTGGTGAAAAACTACTGGAACCAGGTAGAAAAGGACTTGAACACAACAAACGACGACCGTTAGTGTTAAAACAAATAAACCATTGCATTAAAAAAAAGAGGCTTTTATACAAAGTAATTATTAACAAGCATCTGTATTGGTTTTGATGCAATAATTTAAATTTTAAACGTTTTTTTCCACTCTATAGATGTCTGCCAAGAGCGTTGCCATGCCTATGTTGATCAGCATGCGTCTGGAGTTCCTGCGGATCCTTTGCAGCCACGAGCACTACCTCAACCTGTGCCTCTTCTTCAGCAGCCCTGCTTCAGCGCCCGCCTCGCCATGTCCATCCATCTCCTCACAGGTGGGCCCTTTGCACAGCCAACTTTTCTCTACTTCATTTTTTATCACTCGCCGCCGAAAGGCAAAGGAGAACAATTATGTTCCTGCGTTCTGTTATCAGTTTATCTCATGAACTATTGAGTGAATTTAAAGGTAACGTTCAGGTAATATTCATTTTGTGTACAATTGCAATTTATTACCTTTTCAAATTGACACAAAGCAAGTTGACCACTTGAAAAAACTACAAAAATGTCTATATTTTGTCAGTTGTACAGATATTTTGCTAAAATTGAGTGTTATAGTTGAGAGCCTTTCACAACACATACATCAGTTGCTATTCGTTGCACAAAATCTGTTTTAGACTTGAGCATTAACTCTGTTGAAATGAACCCTTTTTTTTGTCTTTTAGCAAAATATTCCATGAACTGAAAATATTTAATGTGACTTTCAGATAGTAATTATTACCATACCATACCATTTTATTTATAGAGCACTTTAAACAGCGACAAGGCCAACCATTATTGAATGTAAATTTACAAATTATTAACTATTAGAGTTAACTAGATGACCGCCACAGCTAATCAAACGTAGCTAAAACATAAATAGCTGTAACTCGGTCAGTTTTATATATATATATATATATATTTTTTTTTTTTTT
>JBBPBX010006517.1:44134-56908 GCA_038048925.1 Garcialebias charrua | reverse complement strand
CCCCCCCCCCAACACACACACACAACTTTCTGCATTGTGTTTCTTGGTATGGTCTTGATAATGGAAAAATGTTGATTACAGCAGTTGAATGTTACATGAGTTATGTAAGTTATGACATGTGTTATATGTATAAGTTATGTGAGTTATGTTATGTAATCAGCACAGAGGCCATCAAGTTTGCATTTGTTTTCATCAAAGATAAATTCTTATTAAAAAATTAAATATTGTCCAAACTTTGTGTCAGAACAACTACAGTACTGCTGTTACTGCTAACAGAAATGCTGTAGTAGAGCCCAACGATTTTATCTAACTCCCTCAAAATGAAACCAGTATAGATTTCTTTATAATGCACAGCAAATCTGTGTTTAGAGACGTTTGCTCAGAAAGTTACAAAACACTGATGGCAAGTAGAAGAATTCCAAAATCACGTTCCTCAATAGAAAATTGAGAAGAATTTTAATGTCTCATAATTTACAGTTTGCAATCAAAGTCAAAAGTCAAAGTCAAAGTCAACTTTATTGTCAGAACTGCAATATGTACAGGACATACACAGGATTGAAATTGCATTTCTCTCTCAGTCCCTCGGTGCAACAGTAACCATTTAAACACTAAACAATTAATAAACAAGCATAAAATGAAATAATAAAAGTTTAGTACTATCCTGAGTTTTTTGCATAGTAGTTTTTCATAGTGGTAAAAAAGTATAAAAAGTTTCAAAATATAAAAAAATAAAACTGAGACCGTTGATGAAGAAGATTTCAAAAAAGACAACAACAACAACAACAACAACAACAACAACAACAACAACAACAACAACAACAACAACAACAACAACAACAATAGTAATAATAATAGATGCACAGCATGGGCTCCAGAATCACTCTCATTGAGAGGGGCTGGACTTCATTCCACTCTAGGGTTGCCCATGGTGAGAGGTGCCAAGCTGGCGTGGGCCTACCTTTAGCCACTCCCAACATGGTGTCTGTGTATTGGAGTTTTCCCCAGTAGATTACAAGGTGGCTTCCCTGCACTTTCAGGTGTGTGTGTGTGGGGGGGGGGGACAGACTATTGTTTGTGCCTACGTGCCAAACAGCAGTTCAGTGTATCCGGCCTTCTTGGAGTCCTTGGTGGGGGCGCTGGAAGATGTGCCAGCTGGGAACTCCGTTATTCTTGGAGGACTTCAGTGCCCACGTGGGTAATGACAGTGTGACCTGGAGAGGTGTGATTGGGAGGAACGGCATCTCTGATATGAATTTGAGAGATGTTCTGTTGTTGGACTTCAGTGCTAGTCATAGTTCGTCCATCATGAACACCATGTTCAAACATAAGTGTGTCCATAAGTGCACTTGGCACCAGGATGCCCTAGGTCATAAATCGATTATTGACTTTGTAGTTGTGTCATCAGATTTGCGGTTGAGTGTTTTGGACACTCGGGTGAAGAGAGGAGCTGAGCTGTCAAGTGATCATAATCTGGTAGTGAGTTGGGTCAGATGGCTGGGAAAAATGCAAGAGAGACCCGGTAGACCCAAACGTGTGGTGAGGGTTTGCTGGGAATGCCTGGCAGAAGAACCTTCTGCAAAGATGATTGTGTGTTTGGGACAGATGGGTCCTTTTGAGTCAGAGTCAGAGAGTCTTTATTGTCATTTGCACCGCATGTGGTACATGTGATGAAAACGAGATTATGTACACGAGGTCCCAGTTACATCCAACAACAAATGAAAGAGAAAAACAGTAATAACATCTAGAATTAACTAAGAAAAACATCAACTAGTAATACACTAAGCCTAATATAGTGGGAATAAACAGCAGCACGAACATGAGTTTGTATGAGCAGATGGTCACAGATGAACACAGATGAACACAGCAACAAGAAAACAGATCAGCATCAGTATGATGTGATATTTTGCAGTGTTTATTTTTTATTTTATTTTTATTTATTCATGAGTCTAACAGCCTCAGGGTAGAAGCTGTTCCTCAGTCTAGTGGTTCTACACTTGATGCTCCTCAACCTCCGTCCTGAGGGGAGTGCATGTGTTAAAAGCCAGCTTCTGAGATTCCATCAGTAGGTTGGCTTAAAACACAGCAATGAAGGCTACTTATGGGACAGATCTGGTTGGCAGTTCACAGACTGATGAAAATTTCCGAATGGAAGACGAAATGTTTCTCCTTTAAAGAAACTGGTCCGGATGAAATGATTTAACCTTTTTTGTGTCATCTACCTGGATGATTGAACCTACAACCCTTTTTTACATTTTTAACCTGTCAGAAAGATCTTCAACTCGCACCTCCGGGAGAGCTTTAACCATATCCCAGCTGAGGTGAGGGACACTGAGTCTGAGTGGGCCATGTTCCACACCTCAGTTGTTGAAGTAGCTGCCTTGAGCTGTGGCCACACGGTTGTTGGTGCTTCTCATTGTGGCCATCCTCAAACTCGGTGGTGGACACCTCAGGTTAGGGAGGCTGTCAAGTTGAAGAAGGAGTCCTATCAGTCCTTGTTGGCTGATGGGACTCCAGAGGCAGCTGAGGAGTACAAGAAGGCCAAGCGACCCACAACCTTGGCTGTTGCTGTGTCAAAAGCTTGGATGTAGGAGGAGTTTTGTGAGGCCTTGGATAAAGACTCTCGGTCAGTTCCGAAGAGATTCTGGCAAACCATCAGGTAGCTGAGGAGGGGAAAACTGCCCTTTACTAACCCTGTTTTCAGTAGAGTTACTGTTGACCTCAACCAGTGATATTGTTGGGAGGTGGAAGGAATACTTCTCGGACCTTCTCAATCCCACATGCCTGTCTACCATGGAGGAAGCTGAGTTGGGGGACTTTGGAGTTGGTCTGTCCATAATCGTGGCTGAGGTTGCCGAGGTAGTTACAAAGCTCTGTGGTGGCAGGATTCTGGAGGTGGATGAGATTCACCCTGATTTCCTTAAGTCTCTGGATGTTGTGGGGCTGTCTTGGTTGACACACTGTCGCAACACTGCGTGGACATCAGGGGCAGTGCCACTGGATTGGCAGACTGGGGTGGTGGTTCCCCTCTTCAAAAAGGGGGACAGAAGGGTGCGCTCTAGTTATAGGGATATAACTCTACTTAAACTCCCTGGTAAGGTCTATTCAAGGGTATTGGAGAAGTGAGTCTGATCGTTGGTCAAAGCTCAGATTTAGGAGGAACAATGTGGGTTCCATCCTGGCTGTGGAACATTGGATCAGCTCTTTATCCTCCCTAGGGTCCTCAAGGGGGTCATGGGAATTTGCCCATCCAGTCTGTGTTTTGTGAACTTGGAGAAGGCATTCAACCGTGTTACCCCAGGGACACTGTGTGGGGTGCTCCGTGAGTATGGGATTTGGGTCCCGTTACTATGAGCTGTTTGGTCCCTATTAAAGCGGTGCAAGAGTTTGGTTTGCATTGCCGACAGTAAGTCAGACCCCTTCAGGGTGGGAGTTGGTCTCTGCCAGGGTTGCCCTTTGTCACCGATACTGTTCATAACTTTTATGGACAGAATTTCTTGGTGTAACCAGGGGGCAGAGGGATTCCAGTTCAGTGGCCTTAGGATTCCATCTCTGCTCTTTGCAGCTAATGTGGTCCTATTGTCATCATCGTGCCGTGATCTCCAGCTCTCACTGGAGCTGTTCACAGCCAATTGTAAAGCAGCTGGGATGAGAATCAGCACCTCCAAATCCGAGGCAATGTCCCTCAGTCGGAAGAGGGTGGATTGCTCTCTTCAGGTCGAGGTTGTGGTTCTGCTTCAAGTGCAAGAGTTCAAGTATCTTGGGGTTTTGTTCATGAGTGAGGGAGGACTGGAGCGTGAGATTGAAAGACGGAATGGTGCAGCATCTGCAGTATTGCAGACTCTTTGCTGGTCCGTTGTGGTGAAGAGGGAGCTGAGATGTAAGACAAAGCTCTCTGTTTAGCAGTCAGTCTACATTTGTACTTTCCTACCCTCACCTACAGTAAAAAATTCAGGGTAGTGACCAAAAGAATGAGATTGCAGACACGGGAGGTTAAATGTTTCCTTTGCAGGGTAGAATCAAAAAAGGCGTTCAATACAGGATCAACTGAACTTTATTTGTTGCAGAAAACGTTTCGACTTCTGTCCAGAAGTCTTTTTCAATTCTGAAATGAAAAGGGTAGCTTGACTCGCCCTTAGAGATAAGGTGAGAAGTTCGGTTATCTGGGAGAGACTTGGAGTAGAACCACTGGTCCTCCACATCGAGAGGAGCCAGTTGAGGTAGTTTGGGCATCTGGTAAGGGTGCCCACTGGATGCCTCCCTAGGGAGGAGCTTCGGGCATGTCCGACTGGGAGGAAATCCCGCGGAAAACTCAGGACATGCTGGAGAGACTATATTTCTCAGTTGGACTGAGACTCAAAACATGCATGTTAGGCTGATTGGCAACTCTAAATTGTCCAGGTGAGAATGAGAAAGTGAATGGTTGGTTGTTTGTCTCAATGTGGCACTGTGATGGACTGAAGATCTGTCCAGGGTCCCCTCCCTCTCGCACAATGATAGCTGAACATGGACACCAGTAACCCCCGTGACCCAAAATGGAAGAAGTGGGTAAAGATAATGGATGGATGAATAAACATAGCTGTTTGATGCATCAAACAGGAATGACCAAAGGAATATTTCCATTATTAGGCTGAAGGACCTCCTGAGACGTTCTGCTCTGCATTGTTTATCTCACAGCTTGCTGCTGAAAGCTGCTCAGAACCTCCAGTGTCATGGAGGGTACAGGTTTGTTGTCCACACATACAGTACACACAACAGTAACACATCCACCAAAGTAAAGCTGTGTGAAAGTGTAAGTGCTCTGAGATACTTAGGGTGTCTGAGTTCATAAAGCTTGTCACAAGGAGCTTATCAGCCCATGGTGGGATTCATGTTTCTGCGGGTGAAAAGGGAGTTGACATAGCAACCCTCAAACAGATATTGCCAGATAACTGTGAACAGACAGAACAGACTTCAGAAAGTCTTTGGGTTTTCTGTTTTTGTACGCCTGTATGCAGTAAAGTGTTTGTTATGTTTGAGTATGTGTGTGTCGGTTCAAAATCACCTGGCAGATTCAGCAGCATAAGCATTTAAAAAAAAAAAGAGCATTTAAATGCTGGACAATATTCATTACATTTTAGAAATCAAAAGTGTTTTATGAGATAACAGATTGACTATGAACATGTTATACAGTAGTCCCTCGCTACTTTGTGGCTCGTTTATCGCAATTCGCTCTATCATGGTTTTTCAAAATAAGATTGGACATGACTTATAATTGGCTGACTGATGAATAAGCCGCATGATCGGCATGAAATTTTTATTTAAAATAAATTATTTTAAATTATTTAGCATCTGCTTCACATTTGTGCAGCCCAGAGCAACAGAAAAAGCTTCCTCCTGCAGCTTTGTGCAGCCCAGAGCCGTATATAGAGTTGCAACACTCCCATAGACTTCTATAGAAAGAAGGGAATGCAGAAGTCACATGGGTCATGTAGCTGCAAATAGTTCTAAACAGCAGCTGTTCCAGCATTAAATGTAGTTCATTATTGGTGTTTTGGAAGCGTTCTCTCCAGTAAGTTGATGAAAATGCAAAACAATTTTGCCATTGTGAAGCATTAGCTGACTGTTCTGTATAGCACAATTTATCAACATTAATACTTTTCATTCAACCTTTATTTATACAGGCTAGCCTCGTTGAGTCACGGGGACTCATTTACAAGAGGGACCTGTCTCACTCACACCAAACAACCATCCACTCTCACACTCACACCTAGGGTCAATTTAGAGTCACCAATCAGCCTAACAATACTTCATGTTGCCAGTTTGAAATAATTAAACATTAATTTGCTAGTTATGTTTTAACTGCAGCTAGCTCTTTGCCAACACGAGTTTAAATGGGTCTATTTAAGGCTGTCTAATTCAACGTTTTAAAATATCCATTACAGCTTAAATTTTGAAAGTTGATCATTTTCTAATTTTTGTGGTAATAGACCTTTTACCAGTTGACGTCATCGTGCATGCGCACTCGCATTTTTCCAGAATTTTCCGGAAGCTAGGGGGAGCGCGTCCAGTGTATTCATCACTGCCAACGGTCGCAGTGGGGAAATATGACTTTTATTGTGTTTGTAATTGTTCCAGGCACCGTAAACGAGTAAAAGAAAAAGGTGAGACTTGTTCGTTTTACAACGTCCCTCTAAGAAAGTCGAGTAAAGTGACTAAAAGAAGGAAGATGTGGCTTCAAGCGCTTCGCCGGCAGGACTTCACCCCGACACAAAGCACCAACGTGTGTAATCGTCATTTTTTTATCTGGCATGGCCATTAATGGTCCAAGCTCCGTGGATTACGTTCCAACATTACATCTTGGATATGGGAAACAGACAAAACAGAGAACAACCTCCCGCAGCAGAATGCGACTGGACAGTTGCTAAGTTAGCAGCTAGCTAGTTCTACGAGACCTCGCTGTTCCTCAGTCCACTGCCTGTGTTGAAGTTTCAACCTGTTTCAACCTGCGACATGCAAGGAGATTCTTCCTTCAACCCCCCTGAAGAAATAACAGGTGAGTAAAATAGCATCAAACACTCTGTGCAGCTCTATAAAAATGAACAGACCACTGCACTGTTAGCTGTTATCATTTGAACTCTTTCTGCGTTGAAAAAATATACAGTAGTAGTTTCCACAAGACAAACATGTTTTATTAACATTATTTGAGGTCTGACTTTAAAAACATTTCAGCCATTTCTCTGTTTCTGTAAGTTATTCGCACGGTTTTGCTGGGAAAAAAAAAGTTGTCCCCATTTTCCATCAGCGCACACAATCACCTCCTCTCGTATCTGCGGCACAATGTTCAGGCATTTTGACCAGTTGTTGTCCACTATTTTAAGAAACCAAGCTTCTAAATTACAACTCTCTATCATTACGAAGCTGCTCGGCTCCTTCCTACCCCCCTGCATCCGGTTTCAGCTTTTTGCCGTCCAATCAGAATGCTCGTTTCAGGCGAGCTTTGCGTGATGACGTCAACTGGTAAAAGGTCTATTCCAGTTGCTGAACTATCTCAACTAGAAAATATTTAGCCTTTTTTCTAAGAGATTGACATGGTTAATTTAGTTCAAGTTAGAGATCCTTTATCAAATACTGCAGTATAAATTGTGACATTATCCATCCATCCATCCATCCATCCATCCATTCTCTTCTGCTTATCTGGGGTCGGGTCTTGGGGGTAGCAGCCTAAGTAAGGAGGCCCAGACTTCCCTCTCCACAGCCACTTGGAGCAGCTCCTCCGGGGGAATCCCAAGGCGTTCCCAGGCCAGCCGAGAAACATAGTCCCTCCAGCGTGTCCTGGGTCTTCCTCTGGGTCTCCTCCCGGTGGGACATGCCCGGAACACCTCACCAGGGAGGCGTCCAGGAGGCATCCTAACCAGATGCCCGAGCCACCTCAACTGGCTCCTCTCGATGTGGAGAAGCAGCGGCTCTACTCCGAGTCCCTCCCGGATGACTGAGCTTCTCACCCTATCTCTAAGGGAGAGTCCAGACACCCTGCGGAGAAAACTCATTTCAGCCGCTTGTATCCGAGATCTCGTTCTTTCGGTCACAACCCAAAGCTCATGACCATAGATGAGGGTGGGAACGTAGATCGATCGGTAAATTGAGAGCTTTGCCTTTTGACTCAGCTCTCTCTTCACCACGACAGACCGGTACAGCGCCCGCTTCACTGCGGATGCTGCACCTATCCGCCTATCGATCTCACGCTCCAGTTTTCCCTCATTCGTGAACAAGACCCGAGATACTTAAACTCCTCCACTTGGGGCAGGACCTCCTCCCCGACCCGGAGAGGGCATTCTACCCTTTTCCGGCTCAAGACCATGGCCTCGGATTTGGAGGAACTGATCCTCATCCCGGCCGCATCACACTCGGCTGCAAACCGCTCCAGTGAAAGCTGTAGATCACGATCTGATGAAGCCAATAGGACCACATCATCTGCAAAAAACAGAGAAGTGATTCTAAGGCCACCAAAACGGATCCTCTCAACACCTTGGCTGCGCCTAGAAATTCTGTCCATAAAAGTTATGAACAGAATCTGTGACAAAGGGCAACCTTGGCGGAGTCCAACTCTCACCGGAAACGAGCCTGACTTACTGCCGGCAATGCGGACCAAGCTCTGACACCGGTCGTACAGGGACCTAACAGCCTGTATCAAAGGGCCTGGTACCCCATACTCCTGGAGTACCCCCCACAGAACCCCCCGAGGGACGCGGTCAAATGCCTTCTCCAAGTCCACAAAGCACATGTAAACTGGTTGGGCAAACTCCCACGCACCCTCCAGGACCCTGCTGAGGGTGTAGAGCTGGTCCAGTGTTCCACGACCAGGACAAAAACCACACTGCTCCTCCTGAATCCGAGGTTCGACTATCCGGTGGACCCTCCTCTCCAGAACCCCTGAATAGACCTTACCATGGAGGCTTAAGAGTGTGATCCCCCTATAGTTGGAACACACTCTACGGTTCCCCTTTTTGTATAGGGGAACCACCACCCCAGTCTGCCAATCCAAGGGAACTGCCCCCGATGTCCACGCAATATTGCAGAGTCGCGTAAGCCAACACAACCCCACAACATCCAGAGCCTTAAGGAACTCAGGGCGAATCTCATCCACCCCTGGGGTCCTGCCACCGAGGAGCTTTTTAACCACCTCGGTGACCTCAGCACCAGAGATTGGAGAGTCCGACCCAAAGTCCCCAGGCTCCGCTTCCTTAGTGGAAGACGTGCCAGTGGGATTGTGACATTATAATTAAAGAAAAATGTGATCGTGGAGATGAACAATTTTTTTATATTTTCCAAGTAAACCACAGGAGAATGACTTTGGCAGTTCACTGAAGTCACGGAAGCCTCTCTTTTCAGAGTGTCATCATTTTGCTTAATTGAACTTGAGCATCCATCACAGATGTTGGAATGTTTGATGACTTTATTTACTATGTATCCTGTAAGATGGTACAGAGTACATGTACTGGTTTCAATGCTGGTGAAATCAGAAGTACCTGTGTTTCCAATCAGCTGCTCCACACTCAGGCCAGGACTGGGAAATGTCTCCATAATGTCCAGGAACTCTGTCAGAAGACTGCCATCATCTTCCTGATAGCTTCAGGATTTGACTGTCATAAGAAACTGCCCAGCTGAGATTGATCCAAGTGCCTGGTGAAACTCCACTGGTGCTGGGGCAGGATTCCTTTGCCTTATGCATCTGAACAAGTTTTCAAGACAGTCCTGAGTAAACCTGCTTGTCAACACAAACATGTGTCCATGCTCAAACATGTCTTTTTGAATACATGTACGTAGATGTTGCCATCACAATTCCTGTTTGCACTTGTTTCCAGTGGACATGGTGGATGATTTCAAAGGGAGCTGTTGTGAATGATGCCAAGGAAGATGGACCCTTATTCACACTTGTGCACATTTCCACTTTGTCCAAATTTGATCAGATACAGTTTATTGGTGCCGATGTAATTAATAAACAGTCTAAATAAAATACTTTATTAAAGCTTGCTTTAAATTTTACATATTTTATAATAAATGGTTTGGTGATTTGTTTTTGCACATTTAACACTGATTTTGTCATGTATTAGGATTTTAACTAGAAACAGTTTAATTTAAATTAACATTTCAATCAATGAATTACAATTTTACAATATCCTGATGCATGCTCAATAATTTTACAATAGTTGTCAGTCTACAAGCACAATCAACTCAATTATCCAGGTACACCCAACCCCCGACTTAAGAACGACTTGGGGACCTAAGAACCGTTCGCAGGTTGATCTGTTCGCAGGTCGATCTGTTCGCAGGTCAGTCCTTCCGTCCACTCGTCACTCGGGGATGTCCTGTATTTTTTATTTTTTTTGTGGTACCAAGTACTGTACTTCGCCTATCCTAACACACCTAACACAGTGTAATTAATTAATACAGTACAGTAATAAAAATATAAATTAAATAAAAATATAATTTCTTACTTTGAGGTGGTCAAAGCCGCTGCTGCGTCCCGTGTTAGCTCCCGTGTTAGCTTCTGGAGCTAGCCAGGCCGGAGGTGTTCGCGCGGCGGCCTGGCACGATCGGCGATAAATCCGCGGCTGCCTGAGACATCCACAAAGTTCACAGAGACGTTTCCAGCTAGTAATTAATCCATATGAGGCGATCCTGGTCACCAGTCTTCAAAGGCCGGCTCCCGGCAGCTAACCTAAAATGGCGTCCGGTGTTCTACATTAACTTGTGACCGTCTAAACTGGAGACCTTCAAAGGCCCCCGTGACTGAACCTAAAATGGCGTCCGGTGTTCTACATTAACTTGTGACCGTGTAAACTGAAGACCTTCTTCTTGCTGCGCAAGATTGCGCAATCATGACAAAAATGATCAGAAATGATCATTTTTATCATAATTATTATTTATAAAGCCTTTAAAACAACCACAGCTGCAACAAAGTGATGTACACATGAAATTAAGAACATTAAAAAAAAAAAAATATATATATATATATTATTTTTTTTAATACAGTAACTTCATATTTTTATTAAATATGATACGTTCGTAGGTCCGGGCGGCCGTAGGTCGATGGAGTCGTAGGTAGGGGGTCACCTGTACTCAGTTGCTATAAAAAAAATGACGAATAGAACAAGTATATCTTCTACAGAAATGAAGAACTCATCCCAGATCTAAGGTAAGCTGGAGCAGAGCTAAACTGCTGGCATGGAGGACATGGTAGAGCATTCTCATGCTGCATGCAGAGAACATCAGAAATAGCACTCTTTTTTTTTAACGTGTGTAACATTATAAAACGCTGTTGACATGGCTCTATTCATTATTGTATTGCATAGACATTTTTTTTTAACAAATATGTGTTTCAGACTCGTTTCCCACTAAAATTTAATGATAAATGTATCAGCCGCGTCTAAAATGTTTTGATAAAATACATAGTCGGTTAAGTAATCGGTTCGTTACTGATCAATAATTACAGAAAGTCGCCAGGCAAAGCAAGAAAACTAGATTTTAGCGTTATGTCACACCAGTAGCTGCTCAAACTGACTGACAGCGATGAGCTGTTTGGAACTATTGAGAGCTGCATGAACCACGTGACCGCGTATCAGCTAGACGTGTCGCAACTCTCTAGGCTGGTTTATACTTCTTGTTGCACGTCTTTTACCCCCCGTTGAGTGAAAAAAAGTTGCGCAACTTCCGTCTGCACTCTCGCTGTGATCCCCGGTGACAGCCGTCCTATACATTGCCCCCAGTCAGCACTGCGAGAAGCGGAGGTTGCGACTCAGAGCGTGTGATTGGTTCAAAGTTTGTGGGCCTACCCGCTACTCTTCCAGAAGCCGGTTTTTGTCTTTGCTTTGACATGGATAGTTTTGAAGAGAAACTCGTCTGTGCGCGCGCACGCAAACGCAAACCGTGCGTCTCTGCGGGGGTGGAGAGAGCTTGGAGACCACACACTTTGCGCATTGCCCCCAACACACACACACACACACACACCAATACATATATATTTATATATATACATGTATATTTACGAACACGTGCGCGTACACAGGAGCTAAAGCATGCGCGTGTAAAGTTGACAAAATGAAGAGGATCGCGCATGCGCGCAGCTTTTAAAACAAAGAAAACTCTGCTGTTATGCGTAAAAATGCACGTTTAAAGCGAGCGGAGACCCCCCCGCATGGTCCTGAGGAGAGAAACTCGCCGACGTATACAATGGGAGTGTGCGTGACGTATGCAGTGGGAGGGAAGAGGGAGGTATTACTATAATGTATCCCCCACGTCGTTTCAAAGTATAAACACTCAATGCGGTCGGTGACACACAAGCCTCAACGGGGGGTAAAAGACGTGCGACAAGAAGTATAAACCAGCCTTCTCTCTCTCCCTATGGCGCTGGAGCAGCCCATACTGCTGCAGGATAGAGGGGTGAAGTGGGCGTGGCCAAGAGCGCTTGCAGGGGGCAAAGAGCAGAGGCAGGGAGCTGAAATCCTTTTCCTTCCATCCATCCATCCATCCATTTTCTTCCGCTTATCCGGGGTCGGGTCGCGGGGGTAGCAGCCTAAGTAGGGAGGCCCAGACTTCCCTCTCCCCAGCCACTTGGAGCAGCTCCTCTGGGGGAATCCCAAGGCGTTCCCAGGCCAGCCGAGAAACATAGTCCCTCCAGCGTGTCCTGGGTCTTCCTCTGGGTCTCCTCCCGGTGGGACATGCCCGGAACACCTCCCCAGGGAGGCGTCCAGGAGGCATCCTAACCAGATGCCCGAGCCACCTCAACTGGCTCCTCTCGATGTGGAGAAGCAGCGGCTCTACTCCGAGTCCCTCCCGGATGACTGAGCTTCTCACCCTATCTCTAAGGGAGAGTCCAGACACCCTGCGGAGAAAACTCATTTCAGCCGCTTGTATCCGAGATCTTGTTCTTTCGGTCATAACCCAAAGCTCATGACCATAGATGAGGGTGGGAACGTAGATCGATCGGTAAATTGAGAGCTTTGCCTTTTGACTCAGCTCTCTCTTCACCACGACAGACCGGTACAGCGCCCGCTTCACTGCGGACGCTGCACCTATCCGCCTATCGATCTCACGCTCCAGTTTTCCCTCATTCGTGAACAAGATCCCGAGATACTTAAACTCCTCCACTTGGGGCAGGACCTCCTCCCCGACCCGGAGAGGGATCCTTTTTCCTTATGTTATGTAATTTATTTTAGTTATGAAATGAATAAAGATTAAAAAGTAAAATCATGACATTCTGTGTTCTTTCAGAGCGTTTGGAGTTTAGAAACATTG
>JBBPBX010006517.1:9523-37038 GCA_038048925.1 Garcialebias charrua | reverse complement strand
ATGTACTTTGTATAAGCATACTGCAATACTTTGTACTGTACAAGCATACTGCAATATAAAATCCCTGCTGGAACCCCTGCACTGATAATATAATTGTGGGTTTGCTCGTCAGCCTGGGACATCAGCGAGGCTCTGGTTGTTGGTTTAGTCTCAATCATCAGTCTGAGGTATGAGAAATTCTGTGCTGATGTTTCAGTTGAAAAAATCAAGCAAATATCAACCAGAAGCTCACCATTATCTGCAGTGGTTAGACTGCTTCAGACTGTCTGTGGAACAAGAAAACTTTGAAGCAAAAAAAAAGGTGGTGGTGGTATGTGTGTGTGTGTGTGTGTGTGTGTGTGGGGGGGGGGTGTCAGAGAACGATGTTAAATATGAGTAAACAAAGACTTCCTCCCTGAGGGTTAAAATCTGCACCTGGACTTGTCATTACTGCTCCACTCGCAGTCTGCTTGGCAAAAAGGAGAAAATGTGGCCCAGAGGAAACGAGCTCATGGAGGACAGCATCGAAGTTGCATCACACAGAGATGTCTGAGAAAATCTGAAGAGTTTCATTAAGCAACTCTTGTTTTATCGAGCCAACACAGATGTTTCAGGAAAAGTCCAGGCATAAGCTCATTGTGGCTGCTGTTATAACCTTCAAGCTAATTTGTTTTCTGCATAAATGACATGCGTCACATTCATCAATTAACTTAGAGGTACACAAATGTTGGACCACAGTCCATGATCAAACACAAATGAAGTCTGATCTGGACCCAGATGTGTTGGTACATCTGGTACGGTAATTCAGTTAAGGTGGTGCAAGACAGCTTCTCTAGATTTGAGGAAAATTCATTTCAAGCAATGCAGCTTTTCCAGCATTTACAGTCCATCAGCCCATGGAGAGGTACAGGCTTGAGAAAACAACACGAGTGAAGAAAACTGTCCCTAAAATAAATATTAAGACAACATGCCTGAGAAAAAGTTATTTGGGTGAGTCTTGCTAAGTTTTAATTGGACATTGCTGTGAATTATGGTGTACAGTATTTTCTGGTGTATAGGTCGCACCTGTGTATAGGTCGCATTGTCCAATTATCACCAATAGAATGGAAAAATCCCTAGATAGGTCACACCTACGTTTAGCTCTGCTGCAAATGTCTGCCACAGGAGCGCACAGCAAGGCTTTTAAGAAGATTAACACTTAAAAACAATTATTTGTTTGATAAAAATTATAGCAAATATATGTCTGAGCTGAACTTTTCTTTAATAAATGAACGTAATTGTGAAATGAGCTGGATTTAAAAATTTGTTTCACCGAAAGTGATAACAAGCCATATATAGGTCACACTTGTGTATAGGTCGCAGGCCTTGAAAAAAACATAAAAAGGTGCGACCTATACACCGGAAATACGGTATGTTCTTCTGCACATAGCACAGTTAACAACTAGCTTACTGTATTTTTGGAGTATAGGTCGCACCTTTTTATCATTTTTTTCAAGGCCTGCGACCTATACTCAGGTGCGACCTATATATGTTTTTTTATCACTTTTGGCGAAACAAATTTTTTAATCCAGCTCATTTCACAATTACGTTCATTTATTAAGGAAAAGTTCAGCTCAGACATATATTTGCTATAATTTTTATCAAACAAATAATTGTTTTTAAGTGTTAATCTTCTTAAAAGCCTTGCTGTGCGCTCCTGTGGCAGACATTTGCAGCAGAGCTAAACGTAGGTGCGACCTATCTAGGGATTTTTCCAATCTATTGGTGATAATTGGACAATGCGACCTATACTCCGAAAAATACAGTAATACAACAGCACTCCATCTGTGCACAGGCAGGGAGCAGGACTCATTTACGACCCTGTGACTCTTCGATAGCCTTCAGTTCCAGCAGCTCGTTTTCTTCCCCTCTGCCCCCACTCTGTTACATCCATCTCCGACTATCAGCGCAGCTACAAATGGCTCGACCTTTCTGTGCTTTCATCATGTCTTGATTCATGTCAAGCTTTGATTTACAAGAAAGATGCCAGAGTCAGGTCAAAGCAACGAATGTGGTCGTTATTTTGGAGACAAGTCGTGCAGTGTGGGCTGCAGTATAAAAAACAAACAGCTTTGTGTCCTTTGTGTCCCCCAGCGGTCTTCACCTGGTGCCCCGTAAAGCCCTGTGGAGTTCTGGCATATGGCAAGGAGCAACAAGAATCAAGGGTCGAGCAGAAAAAAGATAGCCCCAACACACACACACACACACACACATACACACACACTTCCCCACTAGGTTTCCTCCAGTCCTCTTTTGGGACCTTAAATCTCTCTCAGTCTGTGGAGTGATTCATCTTAAAGGTTTTCCTCCTAAATCGCAGATGAACCCAACATCAAGTGTCCACATGCAGGTTAGACAGAGTGCGGGCGGAGCTGTCCGTCAACAACAGAACCACTGATGGAGCGGGGGTCCAAAGGGAGCCAGCTCTTATTATGACAGTCCCTGAGTCCAGGGAGAGAACCGACTCTGTTCTGTTTGTTTTCCAAGAAGAAACATCTGAACATCTGTGGAGTTTCTTGGAGCAAAACACTGGGCTAGAGTTACGACTGCAGCGGAGGACAAGAATGCAAAAACACGTGTGGGCTTCAGAACACGTTTAGATACACACACACAAACATGACAAACACAAAACATGAAGGTCTAAAGAAAGTTGTACATGGTAAATGTGAAACAAAATAACAACAATAATAAAATATTGGCAAATATGCTTCTCAAATCAAATTTTAAAGCAAAGTTTCTGAAGAATGTCCGGCTGGAACACATGGACATGTCCCCAGTCCAACTGGGACGGACATCTTCATGGTCTTCTGGCTCACATTCGATTTGTGTTGCTGCACACTGAACCAACAAATCCAAAACTTTAGAGAACTTCCTGAGCAAACAGCGCATATTCATCATCTGGGTCTCTGTCTCCAAGCTCTTTGTTCAGTAGTTACTCTCATGTCGGACTAGGCCAGCAGAACTCTGGTCCAAAACAGATCGATGACGCTCTGCACAACTTTTAATTCATAAAGGGGAATATTTCTCTGTAAATTCATTGTAAAATAGTCTTCAGTCAGTTACTGAACAAGGTCGTCACTAGGGGGCAATGCTACTCCACACGCTGAGCTCTGAACCCCTGAACATACTACACACACACACACACACACACACACACACACACACACACACAATGAGCCCCAGCTTCTAAACACGCTGCTGCCACAACGACTTGACTGTTTTTCTTTCGTTCGCCTGAGAGAAATTACCCCCCTCGTTTTTGACTGTGTCAAACTTCTCCATTTCAGATAATACAGTGGGGTTGTGGTCCAGATGTGAGGCTCCAACTCTAATTCTGCTACAAAAACATTCACTTTCCCTCCTTTTCTGCTCTCTCTGTATTGTTCTGTCTAACGTAAGTCCGGCTGGTTCTCTTGTCCGTTTGGTTGGACACATTTGTTTCCTTTTAACGTTGTAAGAAGAACCACAAAAATTTGAAATTAAAGTATCATGTCTGCTTTTGAAGATCATGCAGAGTAAAGTGATAATATGTTTTGCAGAAACAAACTGCCTTATGAGCTAGATAAACGGAAATGTAAGTATGGATGAGACAAATATTGAGAGTATTTCAGTTTACATTCAGATTTGGCAACACACATTGAAATGTTTTGGCTATTACCAGATTCTTCTAGATTAAATGTGAACATTTTTCTAAACTAAAAGCAACAGTTTACCCTGCTCCAGTACCTGGGCGTGTGCGACATGGTTCCTGCACATCACTTCCTAAACCACATCTGAGTGAGTGCTGAGCCTCATGCACAAATTATGACCTGTAAAAAGATAATGGTAGCTAAAACAGAGGGTGGACCTGCTTCCAAACAGTATAATCCGGACTAATAGAGTATCATACTGGACACAGGTTGACATTTGAGAGAGACAGACACATAAAAGCAGGAGCCAGCGACTTTGAAATAAAAGATAAATGAGTTGTTAGAAAAATCTAATTAAATGCCAGGCCAGTTGAAAACCAGCAGAAAGTCAAATAAAAGACTTGTCATGGAGGACGCCCTCATTCGTTCTGGTTCTGACAGTTTTACTTGTCATCCTGGACACGTGGATTTCCTTTAAATGGAGGACGTATAGTGAAAAGTTTTAAAACACTCCAAAGATTAACCTTAAATTTTAAGAAGTTGGAGTTTCTTGTAAACTTCTAGATTAATAGTTCAAACGTTCTAAACGCCATTCAAAGTTTCTCTATGGACTTTGGTGGACTTTGGCTGCTTTTCCACTTAACGGTATGTTCTGCTCATATACTGTACTTATAGCTAACCATGACATCCTATTGTGCAGCGTGTGTTTAAATAAATGAGGGATTTTTTTTTCATTCAACCTTTATTTATACATGTTAGTCTCAAAGTAAAGCCAACGATAACCTACAATAAAAATGAAATTAAAATAAAGTAGTGTTATAAATAGGGATGGGGCCGATCCGATCCATATCGGTATCGGCCTCCGATACCAGCATAATTTACATATCGGATTTTCCGATCCAACCTGTCGATATTTCCGATCCATGGTGCACGTACAGAGAGCACACGTGTTACACCATATTCTGTGACTACCGTCTTAACATTGTGTGAGTTAAAACCAATGAAGACACTCTGAGCATCACAACAGGAAACACCCATTCTTTAATAGCACACAAGAGGCAGCTCTATATCACAGACGTCCATCTCACTCATGGTGCGACTGGAAATCTAAAATACCGCTAAGCATTATGGGAAAGACAACACAGTCCACTCCCCTTAACCGCTACAGTATATTGTGACCATAGGGGGTGGTGTTGCATGCACTGTTGCAGGTCACAGAATATAGTGTAACAACGGGTTCAATTGGCCAAACCAGAAACAGCTTCCTCTGACCTTGTTTCACAAACAAAAAGCAAAAAATATGAATATCAAACCTATTAAAAAAACCTATAAACATAATTATCTCTAAAACTAAACCTAATGTGCAGGGGTGGTTGAATGTCCCACTGTTTTTCAGTTTCATTTTTGATTGTGGCACTATGAGTTGTAATTCTTGTTGGCTTTGTTCAAAGGATACAGATTTAAACTATACATTGAATTTATAAATGTACAGTACTGATGTTATTTGAATCTGTTTTATTTCCCAGATCAATATTAAAATAAATAAATTTAATTATTTCACAAATTTATGAATTTTTTTCTTCCCATTATGTTTTTTAAATTATTTATATGAAAAATGAAAAAAATAATAAAATAAAAAAATAATAAAATAAAAAAAAGTCTCCACATAAAAAAAACTTTTTTATTAAAACTGTTTTCCAATAGCTCCAAGATTTTATCAGTGAATATATACGGGGAGTGGACTGTGTTGCCTTTCCCATAATGCTTAGCGGTATTTTAGATTTCCGGCAGCACCATGAGTGAGATGGACGTTTGTGATATAGATCTGTCTCTTGTGTGCTATTAAAGTTTGGGTGTTTCCTGTTGTGAGGCTCAGTGTCTTCATTGGGTTTAACTCACATAATGTATTGCTAAGATGGTAGTCACAGAATATGGTGTAACACACGTGATGATGATATCGGAACTGGATCGGTATCGGCCGATACCCAGAGTTAAGTATCGGGATCGGATCGAAAGTAAGAAAATGTGGATCGGTGCATCCCTAGTTATAAAACAATACACCAGGTTGCTATAAAACAAGGCAAAGTACCAAAAACAGGAACATTTTTGCTTTGATGTTTATATTGATGGGTGGCACAACTGGTAGAGCTACTACCTCTCAGCGAGCAGGTCCCTGGTTCAAATCCCCGGTCCGGGGGCCTTTCTGGGTGGAATTTGCATGTTCTCTTGGTGAATGCGTGGGTTTTCTCCGGGTACTCCGGTTTCCTCACACAGAACAAAAACATGCATGTTAGACTGACTGGTAACTGAATTGTCCCTAGGCGTGAGTGAGAGAGTGAAGGATTGTTTTGTTTGTCTCTATGTGGCCCTGTGATGGACTGGAGACCTGTCCAGGGTGTACCCTGCCCCTCGCAAAGTGATTGCTGGACATTGGACCCCCGTGACCCAAAATAGAAGAAGCGGGTAAAAGATAATGGATGGATGGATGTTTTATATTGACTTTATCAAATGTTTTAAACTCCCTAAAGAAATCATGGTGGACAGCTTCAGTTCTTGTTGCTAGGTGTTACAGGTTACAGGGGCAGAGTAAGAAAAGGCTGTTTTGCCAGGTTCAGTCCGCACTGAGGGAACACTGCAGGTAATGATGCCCTGAAAGCGCTCGCTGTAACTGCACATACAATGTGACAAGTGGAAGGAGATATAAGAAGGTCGCAGACCAAGGAGTGATTTATAGATGAAAATGAACAAGTGAGGGTTTACATGTAGATAATGATGACCAACTGACCAAGGAGAACAGGGTGAAGTGATGGTACGGTAGTTACAACCAGTTACGAATCTTAGTGTACCATGGTAGACAGCATCCAACATCTGCAAGGAGCTGGCAGGGCATTCATGTAAATAATGTCACCATAGTCAATGGCTGGTGGGAAGGTAGCAGTTGCAAGGAATTTTCTGGCATTCAGAGTTAAGCAAGATCTATTTCTGAAAAACAAATCCAGTTTTAATTTCAGTTTCTTGAACAAGTTTTCAATATGTGGTTTAAGAGAGATGTGCATCAACCAAAATTCCCAAGTTGGCTGCTTGTAAGAATCTACAAACCCAATTGGAACACTATACATGAATGAGATAGGAGGTAGAGTTGCTGGCACCGACTTTCTGTTTGAAAACAGCATCCCTTTGGTCTTATCAGCATTTAGCACAAGATTGAAATGGAATAAGTCAGACTGTTTTGATTTCGTCCCGTGGGGCATCGTTGTTGATGAAGTGGGTATCGGGGCTGGGGGCATGGGGGGGTCGTGGGCCCGGGGCAGTGGCGCCCGACTGGGGAGGTAGCCCTGGTTCTGGTCGGTCCTTGGGGCTACGTGCCGGTCCGTGGCCTTTGTCCCTGGTGGTGCGGATGCCACCTGCTCCTACTGTAGGTTTCTTATTGTAGTATTGTATTGGGGGGAGGGGTGGGGGTGGGGGGCACATGGACAACTTGACAGAGGCTCTGTCAGGCTGTCTGTGTGGCCTGTTTATGACTTGAGTTGGGTTTTGGGTGTTCCCCTCTCTTGGATCAATCTGGGGCCCCCATTTAAGGTGGGTCTACTTCCCCATATCACACTCCCTTCTGGTAGTGGCACCCCCCGCTGCCGGTGCATTGAGGCTTTCAGCATCTGGGCTGGGTGATTGGGTGTGTGCCGGCCCGCCCTGGTGGCTGCCCGCCGGGGCCTGGGTGCCCTGGCTCTGTCGGGCCTCTGTTGGGGGGTGGTATAACCTCAGGACTTGGGGCTCGGTGTCCATGGCTGGATCTTCTCTGGGGGGCGGGTTGCCGGCGGGGCCTGTGGGCTAGTCGCTGCAGCCTCTTGGGGTCTCTGCACTGTGGTTGCTGGGGATCGCCCGGGGCTTCCCTCTGCTTCTCTCTGGGGAGGTGCAGTTGTCCCTGTTGGGGGGACTCCCGGGGCTCCGGACTTGGGGTCCGCTGTGTGTCTGTGGCTCCGGTCCTCCCTGTGTTGCCATAGTGTCCTGTGGGGTGGGTCTGTGGATCCCCACATCCACTATTGAACATTCTTATGGAGAAATCTTATAGGGACAAGCTGCTCACAAAGGTGTTTAGATTCAGGTGTTTATCAGTACACACTCAGTTGGGTTGTGGTGGCCACTAAATACATCTTGTATCACCATGTACCATATAAAAGACTTTCTAATGATGTTATAAGTATCATTATACAGTATTGTATATGTTGTTTGTTGTTATGGTTCCTCGGTTTTGTCTTTTTTTCTTTCCGCAGGTCTAGAGGCAGACTTCAAATATGTTGATGTGATTGATGTGTGTTCTCTTTATACCTCTCTAGCTCCTCTAATCCTATCTCCTTATTTCCCTTTTCTCACTTTTCTACCTTTGTTTTCTTATTTGTCTTTTCATCCTTGTGTCCATTACATCTTAAACAAACCCAAAGCAAATTCTAATAAAGTTTTATTTATATATCAAGTGGAGCATTAAGGCCAGCCATAATTCTCTGCTTGTGAAAGTAAATCTGTTGGGCATCCCCTCAACACTCAGACAATGATTCTGAGTGCCACAATGCCGAACAGGACAAGGGAAAAAAAAGAAAAGGACATGGACTGACATGTCTGACATATTTTTCACACAAAGCTTTTAATAAAAAAAAATCAGTAAACAAGTTCTCAGTTTCTTTTTGCAGAAAAAAACAACTTTTTACAAGAAGGCACGGGTTTCAACCGTGAATTTTGGAGCTTAAACAAGACAGAGGTTTATTCCAGAGGTCGGCCTGTTAGCTTAGCACGTAGCTTAGCTTCTCAGCTTAGCTACTTTTCACAATCCAAAAACGTGATTTTGGATTGTTAAAACAGATTTGAATGAAAAAAGAGAACGGAAGGGGTCAGTGAAGAGCACCGGAGATGAGCCGTGTCTTCAGTAGAAAGAGATGGACACAAACAAACAATAAAGCCGATAAATGAAAATTAGGTCTATAATTTTCATTCATCATGCGATTAATTGATTTATTGTTTATTGCGACAGGCCTAAACACATTGGCATCTATGTGACTGGCAGCTGTTAAAGTGTTGGAAGGCTTTATTTCAAATAGTTAATATTGTTTTTGTTGTTTGTCATATGGTGGTAACATGGGTTTATCACTTGAATTTAAGAGGCTTTTAATGCTTTGTACATAAATCTTAAGTCCAAGATAAATGAAGTAAAGAGGAAAGAAAAACTCCTAAAATGGTCAGGAGCTGAAGTGATAATTTGTTAATAAAATATTATAAAAGTAAGCCAAAGTCCAAAGAAAAGATAAAATACAATCAGAAAGCTTGAAGACATTTTGTACAAGCCTGCTTTAAAAAGGTTACAAGAAAGTCTAAAGTATTTAAAATATGAGGGATGACTTAAAATTATTTACCCAGAAAATCTATTTTTGGTGAGAAAGGTTTGATGGTGATTTGTTTTTCCAAAAGATAATTTCAAAGTTCTTGATTAATTATTCACAGATTTCTTTATTTTTGTTGTGTTTTCACTTTCAGAGTGCTGATAGGTTTAATAAAAAAAATGGTACCACTTTACAGTAAAGCTCCCCTTATAGATGTCTAATAAACAGTTTATAGATGTTATTAATTCCTCTATAAACACCCTGATGCATGCTCAATAATCCAGGTAGAAAAATCTAAAAAAGCTAAGTCTGGTCCTCTGGACATTTTGTTTTGTTTTTTGAATGTCCAGAGGACCAGACTTAGCTTTTTTAGATTCCTCTATAAACACTTTATAAATCATTAATACTAGTTTATTATGCATTATTTAAGGGTGACAAAGAGACAAAACTGACCAGTTTCTTGCCAAATAGTGAGCCAAATCTGTTCACCTATATATTTCATCTAGAGTCGTTATATTAAACATTTCAGACTAAGTTACTACTTTGTAAGCACAATAAGCATTTGTAAACCTATTTTTTAGCATATAATATTGTACGTTATCACTGCATTAGATGCATCTACAATTGATATTATATCCTGTTGTCATCTGGGGAGTTTAACTGCAACCTTCCAATCACAGGCCCACCTTCTCTAACCTCTGCACTAGCCTATTATTATTATTATTATTATTATTGTTATTATTATTATTAACCTTTAATAATAATAATAATAATAATAATGAATTCAATTTATAACGCAATTTTCATTAGTGAAAATCTCAAAGTACTACACACATTGAATGCTACACACATTCATACACCGGTAGCGGCAGACTACCATGCAAGGTGCTTTCCAGTCCTACCGGCTGGCAATACTATCAGAATTTGGTGGGCGGCCGTGGCGTAGTGGTAATGGCAGTCGTCCCCCGATCGGAAGGTTGGCGGTTCGAATCCCGGTTCCCCACACCATGTGTCGTTGTGTCCTTGGGCAAGACACTTAACCCCGAGTTGCTCCCGGTAGGACTGGAAAGCACCTTGCATGGTAACCTTTATTTAGGCAGGTAAATGCTAACTTGTTGTTATCTAGTTCAGGTGTTAAAAGGATGACATTCCAAAATAGAAAAGTATTTCTTTTTTGCGACGTCAACAATTGCATAAATTAACAGAAAAACAAATAATATTATTTTTGATTAAATTGACAGTGAAACAGTCAAAGTGCTATGTTCTGACAAACGACTTGATGCAAAACACAAAGCAATAAAGAACTTAAAGACCGTGTAAAGTGAATTTCAACATTTTCTTCAGTAAACATTATAAATGTCATAATTGTAATCTTGTAAATGAGTAAAAAGTCTCAAAATTGTAGCTCAATTAATTTTGGAGTTATAGAGCAAACTGTGTATAAAGATATTTCTGTTTCAGGATTTTTTAGGCGTGTTTTAAATGTGACCGCGTTTCGTCACGCGGTCTTCTTAAGTATAGCCCCACCCCCTGCAGCTCCAGCCGTATAAATTCGCCTCGGTGGAGCCGTTCACTCGCGAATCGCAGATAGCATCAGATAGCAATAGCATAGATATTTTGTTCATTGTTAGCTAGCTAATCAATTATGCCTCGTTCGTGCATCTTCCCTGGATGTCGCAATGGTCAGGGCACCCGTACAAATCATAACGTGTTTTTATACCGCGTGGTTTTATACGAGTATCTGTAATGCCTGGATAGGTCAATGGATAAAGTGTTTGCCTTCCGTCCCAAACCTTATGGGTTCAATTCCCGCATGGTACAACTTTTTTTTTTTTATTCATTCCAGATTAAAAACACACAAGAAAACTATTTACAAAAACAGCGTAACTCTTGGAAAAAGTAGCTGCTGTTACAGACAGAACTCAGATAAAAACAGAGCAGGTTTACTGGCTCTGCTCCTGTCTGCCTCTCCACACACAGCTCAGCTGCAGGCCGCAGTACTGCGCTGAAACCACGCCCACGCGCTGACACGCCCCCACAGTTTCAGACCAAGGGAAAATTATGTTTTTTCATGATTTTTGAGACTTAATTTTATAAGGAAAACAATGTTTTTAATCAGTCAGATTTATATGTGTGATTAATAACACATATTTATGCCATGTGACAAACTAAAAACACACATTTAATTTCACTTTACACGGTCTTTAACCTCACAATATGAAAACAGAAAAATGGAGACCCTCACACTTAACACCTCAACTTGCTGCGTGCTGCGGTGGTGATTATTATGAAATGGAAAATGATCAAATGATTTATTTCATGGAGTGATGTAGATGTCTAGATATGCCTGTGTGCACCTGGCTTGGGAAGGTGTTGCTGATACACAAATGTGTGTACAAGTGTGCAGCTCTTGCTGACAGACTGCACAGTTTGCTGTAAAACATTTGCCTCCTGGATGTTCACCATGTTAGAATATTAAACCTCTTTGCTTACCCTCAACACTGCGGAGTGGATCTGGACCGATTGCTAACTACAGTACCAGCTACGAGTTAACTTCAGACATGGGGAAGGTAAAACTTTAGTACCTTATTTTCCAGTGTAAAGGTCGCACCTTTTTATGTTTTTTTCAAGACCTGCGACCTATACTCAGGTGCGACCTACATATGGCTTGTTATCACTTTCGGTTAAACAAATTTTTAAATCCAGCTCATTTCACAATTACGTTCATTTATTAAGGAAAAGTTCAGCTCAGACATATATTTGCTATAATTTTTATCAAACAAATAATTGTTTTTAAGTGTTAATCTTCTTAAAAGCCTTGCTGTGCGCTCCTGTGGCAGACATTTGCAGCAGAGCTAAACGTAGGTGTGACCTATACACCAGTGCGACCTATCTAGGGATTTTTCCAATCTATTAATTGGACAATGCGACTTATACACAGGTGCAACCTATACACCAGAAAATACTGCATTTTCCTTTTAATTCCTTCAGCCATTAAAATGGACAAAAAGTGAAAAAGAAAATGTGTGTCCTCTTCTAAATGGTAGTGGTGATCATGTGACTAATATACTTTTTTGTATTCTAATAATTTGCAATAGGGAAATTAATTATCTGCCTTTTCCCCATTGCACGTGTGAGTACACATGTGAAACAGTGGGCTGCCATCTAAGGCACCCGGAGAGCAGCTGGGAGTTAAGCGCCTGTCTCAAAGGCCCAAAGTGGGGCAAATGAGGGTGGAGGCAGGTGTGGGTGGGTGTTTCACCTTTTCCTCCCACATTTTTTTAATGTTATCGGTCCAAGGAGTTGAACCGGGGTTGACGGCGACCCTCCGATCACAGGCCCCGCCTTCCTAACCTCTGCGCCACCACACACCAAGTACGTATCACTCAACCATCTGTGAATTGCAAGCGGCCATCCGTGCAGAGGACCTGACTTAACCATGTTAGACTCTATTATCTGAATTAATAAATTAAGCTACATTTCTTTCACTGAAGTTTTTGTGTCTGCAATTTCCTTGATGTGCTTTATGAATGAAATGGTAAATGGACTGTACTTGTATAGCACCTTTCAGTCATTCAGTCTTATCTTATCAAGACACTCAGAGCTCTTTACAACACAATATGTGCCCCCATTTACCCATTCATACAGCACTCTACTAGATCTGTACAAAGAATAATCAGAGTTTTATCACATTCATACACTGACGGGACACACATCAGAGGCAATGAGGGGTTCAGTGTTGACCAGAACCTTCAGCATGTGACTGCTGGTGGAATCAAACCCCCAACTCTCCCATTGGAGGATGACTGCTCTAACCACTCAGCTACATATTGTATGTGGACTTGGTCAGCTTGATTATTTCATGCACAAAGAATTTAAGACAACTTCAAGAGAGACTTGTTTTTGTAAAACTGGGGCTTTCTGAGGCATCGATGTATAATTGTAAACCAGTGCATGTCTTCTTCTTCTTTCAGCTTTTCCCTCTGCAGGGGTTGCCACAGTAGCCGTGTTTCCATCAAGGTTTCTAGATGCGCATTTTGAAGCATCGCATCAGAAAAGCTGAATGGAAACGGCAAAATTCGAGTTAACTTCCTCTAATTCGCCCCAAAGTTGATACGCTCGCTTGAGGTGGTTTTTGGGGGTTTCGAAAGAGAGCTGATGCGCAAAACGACAGATGGAAACAGATTTGCCGACTCAGTTCTGCCGTAGCGAACATTCACGTCACGTGACTGATCAGCTGTTTCCGCTCCGGACAACATGTAACATCGCTAAAACTAGTTGGCATGACAGAATAAATACAACTTGCCCGATAGCAACACATACCTGAAATATTCTCTCCATTTTGACGAGATGTGTGGTCGGGTCCTGTTTTCAACCGCTACTTCCTGTTTACTGTAGACATGCGCAGTGCTGACGTCTGACGTAATGACGCTGACGTCTGACGTAATGACGCTGTGCGTGGCCCGGTAGATGCGATTCAAGCCAGTTGATGGAAACACTTCTGCTTCGCATTAATTTGTTTTTACATATTTGCGAGATTTCAAAAATTAGCTCAAAATTCGAAATGAAAATAGATGGAAACACAGTTAGTGAGTCATCCTCCTCCAGCTCACTCTGTCCTCTGTGTCCTCTTGAAAGCAGTGCATGTGCCCACTATAAACTGTTAACAAGTCAACAGTATTTCATACGCCAGTCAGATCATGCTGTATTTTCATCACACACTGTAGAAGGATAAGGAAGCAGACGATTGCTGTAACATGCCAAACAATCCAGACTCAAGCATTTTTACACTGGATAACCAAAGACATCAGACACTCTTCAAGTGTGTGCGATCAGCTGGTAAAAGCACTCAGAAGCATGATGGCAAATGTTCACATCCACACACCAGGAAGCATGATAATGTGACTGGCAGCCGAGACAGCCCTGAGTGCAGCCTGCCTCCATCCCAGCTCAATCCTACAACACCATGCTAATGACGCGCTGGAGGAGCGGCATGGCTGCAAGCCAACCTCACTGCTGGGGTTATCATCAGTGTGGTGTGGCTGCACAACATATCATCTGCTCCTCCATGCCTACTTGACTTCCTGAAAAGAATCAAACAGTTGCACAAATGAGGAACCAAAAATAAAAAAAAGAGAGAAGGAAAAATTGAGGATGGATCTAATGTGACAGATAAAAAAAATGTATATGAAGCAACATATTGATTCTCTGCTCAAAGATGCCCTAAGATCGCAAGTCAATAATAAAAAAGTCACTGCTGACTGAAAACTTATTGATCGCCAGAAAGAAAACTATAAACAAACAGGCTTCATGTTCTCAACTCCTTTCAGAGGATCACGTTCTTCTGCCATTTATTTTATCAGCACACTTCTTAGGTGAACATGAAGGCTGTCAAAATTGAAGGCATTTTATATAATATTTAAAACAATATATATTTGTATGGTTTGCTGCTCAGGCTGTAAACTACCTTCCTGTCAACAGATAAAATTGCTCCAAGTCAAAGATGCATCATGAAACTTGAACAGTGCACATTTTAAATACAACACAGTTGACTTTTTATTTATTTTTTAATCTGTGACCTATTTCAAATATTTCCAAAATGGGGTTCGCAGAGTTCTTTGTGAAAGTACATTTCCTGAGGGTCTCTGAAATACCCCATACCATCCTTTATAGCTTTCTGAACATAAAAAAACCTGAATTGATCTGGTAGAATATTTTTCTTAGTTGATGTGCAGAGTTATAAACATGTAGCTAAAATCTCACTTTCAAAAGTAGAAAAAAGCTTTATCATTCATAAGTTACTATAAATCCAATTAATAGCCTCTTTTATTACAGCAAGACTTGGTTTCCATTAAATTAGCTAATATAAACACATCATTGTAGTCTCATAGGTGGAAAACATCCAGGGGATGAAGACATGCAATGGAGGAGGGGGTCAGAACTGTTTATTTACATAAAGTGGGGGAAAAAGGCTAAAATGTCAACTAGAGGGGAGGAAAAATGTTCCAACGGCCGCAGACAAACGTGCGCTCGTGTGCACACAACTTAACACACAACTTAACACACAACTTAACACACACATAAACACAACTATTAGGCAGGAGGAGGACAGATAGAAGAGAGGGTGGTGCTGCTGATGAAAAGACATGATTAACCTTTGATCCTCACTCCGTAGTATGTGCACGTATGTGTGTGTGTGCACGTCAGAGTAAAAGCAAGTGTGTGTGAAGGGAAAAGAAAGAGTTTTGTCTGGAGAATGATAACTGTGCTCTGCTGCTCCTGTGGGAGACAAAGATGGATAAGAGTGACGCTGTTCAGATGCTTTGATATCGACAGCAGGGAGGAGACACACGAAGAGGAGACGCACGAGGAGGAGGCTGTTTGTGTGTTGCCATTGAAGGGTGGGTGACATGTTGGTTGTGTAGCCTCAAACACATTTTTACAATCTTTAAAAAAGAAAATCAGTGCTAATTATTATTTAACCAGGCAGAGCCCACTGAGATCACAGATCGCTTTTGCAAGGGTGGCCTGTGCCTCAAGGAAGCCTAACTTTGGTCTGTGGGAGGAAACTGGAGTACCTGGAGGAAAACCACACAAACATGAGGAGAGCATGTAAAGCCCACACAGAAAGACCCCAGGTCAAAACCAGGGCTTGAACCGAGGACCTTCTTCTTCTAGTCACAAGTGATCACCACAATCATTTAGAAGGGTCCGATTCTGATGGTTTATTAGAACTATTATCATCATCATCATCATCATCATTATTATTACTACAGTATTATTAATTTCTTCTTCTTTCAGCTGCTCCCTTTCTCAAGGGTCTCCACAGCGAAGTAACTCGCACGAAGACTTGGCAATTATTTTTATGACAGATGTCCTTCCTGACACAAACACAGATCAACGAGCTACCACAGCTCTCTGTGTGGAGCAACGAGCTGATATCTAGGTCACCTGGGAGAGAAGATGGTGTGGGTTAAGGTCCTTGCTCAAGGGCTCAGAGTGGGGCAGATGATGGTGGGAATGGGTGTTCCCCCCCCCCCCCACACACACACACACACACACATTTTGATGAGGAGTTTAACTGTGAATTTCCAATCACAGGCACACCTTCTCTAACCTTTGCACTAGCCTACATGTATTATTATTATTTTATTTTTTAAATTTTTTATTATTAACCTTTATTTAGGCAGGCAAACGCTAATTTGTTGTTATCTAGTTCAGGTGTTAAAAGGATGACATTCCAAAATAGAAAAGTATTTCTTTTTTGCGACGTCAACAATTGCATAAATTAACAGAAAAACAAATAATATTATTTTTGATTAAATTGACAGTGAAACAGTCAAAGTGCTATGTTCTATGGAACAACATCCCCGGGAAAGTTCTGAAGGAATGTGCGGACCAGCTCTGTGAGGTGCTGGCTGACATCTTCAACACCTCACTTGCTCTGGAAACAGTCCCCACCTGCCTGAAGACCGCCACCATCATCCCAGTCCCAAAAAGCTCTACAGTGACTGGTCTGAATGACTATCGGCCGGTGGCTCTCACCCCGATAGTCGCAAAATGCTTCGAAAAACTGGTCATGACCCACATCAAAACAACCATCAACATCAACGAGGACCCTCATCAGTATGCATACCGTGTGAAACGATCAACAGAGGACGTCATCTCCTCTGTGGTCCACACTGCTCTCACCCAGCTGGATCAGAAGGACTCCTACGTCCGTATGCTCTTTGTGGACTTCACATCTGCCTTCAACACCATGATCCCCCAAACTCTGATAGACAAACTATCCACACTTGGACTAAGCCCCTCCATTTGTAACTGGGTACTAGACTTCTTAACAAACAGACCACAGTCCGTGAAGATCCACAACTTCTCCTCCTCCACCATTACCCTCAGCACTGGCTCTCCTCAAGGATGTGTGTTGAGCCCCCTTCTGTTCACTCTGCTCACATATGATTGTGCAGCTACCCATCCAGGTTGTCATATTGTAAAGTTTGCAGATGATACAGCGGTGGTGGGATGCATCACAAACAATGATGAGTCCAGCTACAGGCAGGAGGTGGAACACCTGGAGAGCTGGTGCAAAGAGAATAACCTTCACATGAATGTGAAGAAGACAAAGGAGATGATTGTGGACTTCAGAAGGAACAAACAAACACACACCCCACTGAACATAGGTTGATCAGTGGTGGAAGTGGTCTCCAGCTACAAGTACTTGGGGGTACACTTGAATGATGAACTTGAACGCTCTCCCTCTGTCACTGCGCAGCTCAGACTCTATCGACTCTTTTAAAAAAGATCTTAAAGATCTTTAAAAAAGATCTTAAAACGTATTTATTCAGACTGGCTTTTAATTAAATTTTATGTATATTTTTTCTTTTTATTCTTTTATTTTTGCTTGTGAAGCACTTTGTGATGTCATTGTCTGTGAAAGGTGCTATATAAATAAAGTTTACTTACTTACTTACTTATAATCTCAGCTGGACCAACAACACCACCAGCCTGATCAAGAAAGGTCATCAGAGACTCTACTTCCTCAGACGGCTGAGACGAGCTGGTCTGAGAAGCTCAGTCCTCACCTCCTTCTACAGGTGTGCAGTGGAGAGCATCCTGTGCTCCAGCATCAACGTGTGGCATGGAGGCTGCACAGTTGAAGAGAGGAAAGCTCTACAGAGAGTGGTGAAGGCTGCACAGAAGTCTGTTGGAGTCAGTCTCCCCACCATCACAGACATTTACACCTCCAGATGCAGGAAAAGAGCCACCTGCATCATGAAAGACCCCACTCACCCAGCACACACTCTTTGCCCCACTCCCCTCAGGACGGAGGTTGAGGAGCATCAAATGTAGAACCACTAGACTGAGGAACAGCTTCTACCCTGAGGCTGTTAGACTCATGAATAAATAAATAATAAGAATAATCACTGTGAAATATCGCATCATGCTGATGCTGTTGTTTTGTTGTTCTGTGTTCATCTGTGACTATCTGCTCATGAAGACTCATGTTCGTGCTGCTGTTTGTAATGATGATTTTCTATTACTCTAGCTTAGTGTATTTCTAGTTGGATGTTTTTCTTAGTTCATATCCTATATGTTATTACTGTTTTTCTCTTACATTTTGTTGTTGGATGTAACTGGGACCCTGTGTACATAATCTCATTTCATCACATGTACCACATGCGGTGCAAATGACAATAAAGACTCTCTGACTCTGACTCTCTGACAAACGACTTGATGCAAAACACAAAGCAATAAAGAACTTAACCTCACAATATGAAAACAGAAAAATGGAGAACCTCACACTCAACACTTCAACTAGCAGCGTGCTGCGGTGGTGATTATGAAATGGAAAATCCATCCATCCATCCATCCATTTTCTTCTGCTTATCCGGGGTCGGGTCGTGGGGGTAGCAGCCGAAGTAGGGAGGCCCAGACTTCCCTCTCCCCAGCCACATGGAGCAGCTCCTCTGGGGGAATCCCAAGGCGTTCCCAGGCCAGCCGAGAAACATAGTCCCTCCAGCGTGTCCTGGGTCTTCCTCTGGGTCTCCTCCCGGTGGGACATGCCCGGAACACCTCACCAGGGAGGCGTCCAGGAGGCATCCTAACCAGATGCCCGAGCCACCTCAACTGGCTCCTCTCGATGTGGAGAAGCAGCGGCTCTACTCCGAGTCCCTCCCGGATGACCGAGCTTCTCACCCTATCTCTAAGGGAGAGTCCAGACACCCTGCGGAGAAAACTCATTTCAGCCGCTTGTATCCGAGATCTCGTTCTTTCGGTCACAACCCAAAGCTCATGACCATAGATGAGGGTGGGAACGTAGATCGATCGGTAAATTGAGAGCTTTGCCTTTCGACTCAGCTCTCTCTTCACCACGACAGACCGGTACAGCGCCCGCTTCACTGCGGATGCTGCACCTATCCGCCTATCGATCTCACGCTCCAGTTTTCCCTCATTCGTGAACAAGACCCCGAGATACTTAAACTCCTCCACTTGGGGCAGGACCTCCTCCCCGACCCGTAGAGGGCATGCTACCCTTTTCCGGCTCAAGACCATGGCCTCGGATTTGGAGGCCATTTCCCTTTTCATGGTCTTGAGCCGGAAAAGGGAAATGGAAAATGATCAGATGATTTATTTCATGGAGTGATGTAGATGTCTAGCTGTATCCGACGGACTCTCCTCTCCAGAACCCCTGAATAGACCTTACCAGGGAGGCTTAAGACTGTGATCCCCCTATAGTTGGAATACACCCTACGGTCCCCCTTTTAAAATAGGGGAACCACCACCCCAGTCTGCCAATCCAAGGGAACTGCCCCCGATGTCCACGCAATATTGCAGAGTCGCGTAAGCCAACACAACCCCACAACATCTAGAGCCCTAAGGAACTCAGGGCGAATCTCATCCATCCCCGGAGCCCTGCCACCGCAGAGCTTTTTAACCACCTCGGTGACCTCAGCACCAGAGATTGGAGAGCCCGACCCAAAGTCCCCAGGCTCTGCTTCCTCAGTGGAAGACATGCCAGTAGGATTGAGGAGGTCTTCGAAGTATTCCGCCCACCGACTCACAACATCCCGAGTTGAGGTCAACAGCACGCCATCCCCACCATAAATGGTGTTGGTCACATACCGCTTCCCCCCCCTGAGACGCCGGATGGTGGACCAGAATCGCCTCGGAGCCGTACGGAAGTCATTGTCCATGGCCTCTCCGAACTCCTCCCCCGCCCGAGTTTTTGCCTCAGCAACCACCCGAGCCGCATGCTGCTTGGACTGCCGGTACCTATCTGCTGCTTCCGGATGATGAGTAACATTCCGGACATTCCGTTAGATGCTATTGTTTAATTGAATTGTTTATGCATCGTTATTTCATTTTTTATTTATTTTTTTGTTATTGCAGATTTAGATTCTCTGTTCAGCTTGTTTGGAACTATTATTAATTAAAATGAATGAAAAAATGTGGTAATTATTTCAAAAAATTAAATGACTGATTAAAATTAATTTTGACCGGATATTTTTAACCCTGTCTGTCAAAACAACCGAAGACGAAAAAGTCTAGCGCAACCTCTGGTTTAAGTTGTCTCATTTGACAGGGAACTAGGGATTGTAGAAGAAAGGATGGTTTGAATTTTCTCTCTAATTGAAAAAAAATTATTCATAAAGAATCTCATGAAGTCATCACTACTTATAGTTGTTGGGATACACGGTTCAACAGAGATGGGACTTTTAATTAGTCTAGCAATAGACCTTTGGGATGTATGCAGGGTTAGGCCTTAGGGTGACCTTTGAACCGTCAGGGGCAAACTTTGTGCACAATGGGTGCACAGACAGAGCATGGAGGTCACCCACACGTTTCGCCGAGCACAGAGCCAGGAGTAAAGCAGTCTTATAAGATAACAAATCTATCTTAGTATCGCTTAAGGGTTCAAATGGGGGCTCACAGAGAGCACTCAGGACCAATTGAAGATCCCACTCAGGGGTCAAAGTCCTGCTGGGGGGTCTCTTCCTCAGTACGCCCTTCATGAACCTTATCATGAGAGGGTGTGCGCCGGGCGTCTTGCCCCCCAGCCCTCATGGCATGCAGAGATGGCTGACAGAAACACCTTAATTGTAGAAAAGGAGCGGCCTTTCTCCAGCAAGTCTTGTAGAAAGGAAAGAAGCTGGACCAGGTCACATGAATAAGGAACAATATTCCTTTCCATGCACCAAGCTTCAAAAACACACCATTTACGAGCATAGAGAGTCTGTGTCGAAATAGCTCTTGCCCCTTATATGGTATTTACCACATTGCTAGGGAGGCCTGAGGCTATCAGTTTGTCCCTTTCAGCAACCAAGCTGTAGGTTGCCAAAGTCCTGGGCGTGAGCGGAGAGGCTGTTCTTGTTGGTGATGCAGCAGGTCCCTGCAGAGGGGCAGATGCCCACGTTCCTGGAGTAAGCCCACCTCCAAGGGCCCTGGGCCCCGTGACCCCTTGGGGGCCAGTTATATTAAGGAGGGGGGCCTTCCTGTAAATGTGCCCCCACGCCATCCGGACCGGGAGTGATGGGGGACAGGAGCAACGCACCGTCCCTGTTGGATAAACGTGAGCCAGAATGTTTGCTTTTTCTCTTCTTAGGGAGAGACACGGGGTGCCTGTTTTGTATGCGAGCAGACCTCCTGACTCCAGTCCGTTCCATGACCTGGTCTGGTTCATGAGCCTCCGGCCCCACATTACTCTGGGGCTTGGCAAAACCCCAGGGGGTTGTGTTACCCCTGGTGAGGGGATGTCATTTAAAGGCAGAGCTGACTCGGTATAATGAGCACTGTCACATGCTACAGATGCACTGTTTGTGCATGGTCTGCTATCCGTGTAAGATGGAAAGTTAGTTTCAGCGCAAGGGTGTAAAGCTGCACTAAAAACCTTTTCCTGCTGATCACCTATAAGTCTGTCTGATGGCATTAAGTCCAGACCCTTTTGGGGATGAAGGGGATCCTGGTCCCGTCCCGGTGCATTCCCTACTTTGTAACGTTTCCTTACAAAAACAGCAGCGTCATTGTTGTTTCCTTCGTCAGAATGTGAGTCTGGCCCGGCTCTGTGGGCCTTTGCTGTGGCCCCCCCGTTACTCATTGCTGACATCCGTTGAAAAACGACTGGTGGCCATAACAGAAAGTTGCCATGGTTACCAAGTTCTCTCGGCACGCCCTCCTGGCGTGCGGACATGCTGCAGACTTGATGAATTTGTGTATTGTCGGCCCTGTGGGTTCCGACAGGGTGGGGGTTAAAAGACGTGACCCCCCCTCACCTGGCCCCGTGGGTGCCGGTGTACCTGTTTGCAGATGCCTCTAGGTCTGTCTGCTGCAGACAGCCTCGAGGCCACCTGCTAGGGTTTATTGTCTGAGCTAATACCCCATGAGCCACGAGGGAGGGGGGGACCGCCCTCCTCCCTTTATAGCGATCGGTATCGGGGGGGGAGCCGTGTTGTTGATGTTGCTGTGTGTGTTTTTTTTTTTGAGTCAAGAAACGGGTGAAACCGTTCTTTGAGTTTTATTCATGTTTTTGTGCAACAACATCTCTGACTTTATGCCAGTCACAGCAGAACAAGCATGTTTTGTGCGTATACCAAAGCATGGGCGTAGCCAGAATTTTGTGGGGGGCGGTTCGTTTTAAAGAAGAAGTTGACAATGCTGAACTGATGTGGCTGGATAGCTCAACTGATAAAGCTTCAGCCGTCAGTCCCAAAGGTCGTGAGATCGAGTCCCGCATGGTACAACATTTTTTTTTTTTTTAATTCATTCCAAATTAAAAAAGCACAAGAAAACTATTTACAAAACAGCAAGGAATAAAACAATGCATTAAATGAAAGGAATCAGACGAAGAAAATAATCTTATCTGCCCCTTCTCAAACTATTTTTTTTCCAAACACTCTTTTATTGGATAAAAAAAGAAGAATGTGTTAACCACAGCCTGTGGTTAACACATTCTTCTTTCTTCACAGGCGCATATTAACTACTTTTTTATCCAATAAAAGACAAATGTAAAATTAGTTGTTTGAATCAAGTGTTTGAAAAAAAAAAATAGTTTGAGAAGGGGCAGATAAGATTATTTTCTTCGTCTGATTCCTTTCATTTAATGCATTGTTTTATTCCTTGCTGTTTTGTAAATAGTTTTCTTGTGCTTTTTTAATTTGGAATGAATAAAAAAAAAAAAAATGTTGTACCATGCGGGACTCGATCTCACGACCTTTGGGACTGAAGGCGGAGGCTTTATCAGTTGAGCTATCCAGCCACATCAATTCAGCACTGTCAACTGCTCCTTTAAAAGTGGGCGGTTCGTTCGAACCCCCCGAACCCCCCTTGCCTACGCGCATGCAAAGTCACCAGCTTTTTGTAAGTTTTTACAAATAAAGTCTGGACATGCAAGGTTCAGGTCCCGTACTACATGGACGGGCGAGCCTGTAAAGTTAAGCAAAGGGCCCGCTTCATCAGGCACGCTTCTGTCTTGTGTCCCAACTTGCCGAGGAGGTCTTTTGTTGGACCGCCTGGCGGGGAACAAACCTGTTCCTACTCCAGGAATGACTGGCTTGTGGCGGGTCCGGCGGGGGTCTTTGCCGGTGCTCCCCCTCGTGCGCCAGCCTCTTTTGTGGCGGATTACGAGTTGTTGAGCGGTGCCGAGGCTACACGGGCCTGTTCCCTGCTGTCTCCATAGGGGGGGGCAAAAGCTCTCTTGGGCATGCCTTCCCAGAGGTTTGTGTTTTCTGTCAGAGACTTCAAGGGACTCCCTACTGTTAAGGTGTGATCTGTCAATTTACATGTATGTGTTATTGACTTGTAAGCCTGTATAAAACTTCTCGTTCTCACAGCTTCCATTCAGAATTGAAAAAGACTTCTGGACAGAAGTCGAAACGTTTTCTGTTACAAATAAAGTCCAGTTGATCCTGAATTGAACGCCTTTTTGATTTATGTGTTAGAGAGGACAGCCTGAGTGACATCACATGCAGTAACGTCCAAACTGTAATGATTTGCAAACTTATTTGTTAAGCTCAAGTTCGCAGCCGCACAGATGTCTGCAACTGGTACACCCTTGAACAATGACCACGAGGCGGCCAAGCCCCGAGTGGAGTGAGCACGCACTCCAGAGGGCACCTGTTGACGTTTGCTACTGTACGCCCTTTTTATGGCCTCAGTCACCCAGTGTGAGAGGCGCTGCTTTGATAGGGCCCTACCAGTAGCTGGGGCCGCAAAGCACACAAACAGTTGGTTTGTTTTCCTCCATTCAGCTGTTCTCTGCATGTAAGCGCTTAAAGCCCTCACGGGACAGAGTGCCTTCAGCATTTTCTGTTCTTGAGTGAGGACAGGAGCAGGAGAAAAAGAAGAGAGATCAAAGTCCAGACTTCTGGGGTTCAGAGTCAAGACCTTAGGGATATATGTAGGATTGGGCCTTAGGGTGACCTTTGACCCATCAGGGTCAAACCCGGTACACATTGGGTGCACGGACAGAGCATGGAGGTCACCCAAACGTTTCACCGAGCACAGAGCCAGAAGCAGAGCCATCTTATAAGATAATAAATCTATCAATATCGCTCAGTGGTTCGAATGGGGGATCACAGAGAGCTCCCAAGACCAGAGTAAGATCCCATCTAAGGGTCAAGATCTTGCTGGGGGGTCTCTTCCTTAGCACGCCCTTCATAAATCTTATTATAAGCGGGTACGCGCCAGGCGTCCTGCTCCCCCAGCCATCGTGACAAGCTGAAATAGCTGATAAAACACCTTGATGGTTGAGAAAGAACAATCTTTCTCCAGCAAGTCTTGAAGAAAGGTGCCTCCATACCTCTCTGATCGAGAGTGTTGGGAGGCAGAGGCAATCTGCTGTCATTATTGGGCAAAAGCGGAACAGAATGCCTGTTTTTCTTGTTTTTGTGGAGAGTCATGGTCCTGATGGGGAGCAGGTTCTGTATACGAGCAGACCTCCTGACTCCAGCCCGTTTCATGGTTAGGTCTGGTTCACTGGCCTCGGGCCTCATCAGTGCCCTGGAGCCTGATGAACCTCCGGGGAGCTGTATTTCACCCGATAGGGGGGTGTCGTTAAGGAGCAGAACTGATTCGGTACAGCGAGCGCGGTCACATGTTGCAGGATCATTGCTTGAACAGGGCATCTCACCCACTGAGGATAAAGGGACAGCTTCAGCATGAGGATGTGAAGCTGTTCGAGATAGTCCTCTGTGTTGAGCAGTCTTTAGTTTGGCTAGGGACAGAAAGTCCAGTCCCCTTCGATTAAAGGGAAGAGGAATCTGATTTAGCCCTGGTGCCATTTCTGCTCTGCATTGAGTGTTTACACATGCTGCAGTGTCATCATCACTTCCTTTGTGAACGTGTGACACTGGTTTTGGCCTGTGTGCTTCTGTCGTGACCCTATCACTTACTGAAATCCATTGAATAGGAGCTGGCCCGGAAGGTGGGTTGCCAGGTTCTGTCGGCACGCACCCCTGGAGCGCGGAGGTGTCACAGGTCTGTTTGATTTGTGTATTGCCGGCCCCGTGATTTACAACGGGGCGGGGACTGGAACATGTGACCCCCCTCACCTGTCTCTGTGAGGACTTACGGGCCTGTTTGCCGATACCTCTGTCACTATCTGTTGCAAACAGACCCAAGGCACCCAGCTGGGGCTTATTGATTAGGCTAACACCCCGTGAGCCGTGAGGGAGGGGGGAATGGTGGCCCCCGCCCCTTATATTGGCTGGAAGAACAGAGAGGGCCGTGCTGCTGATGTTACTGTGTTTTTTTGTTGTTGTTTTTTAGTCAAAAAAACAGAGAGGGGCTGTTTTTTTAGCTTTATTTGTGCTTATGTGTAACGACATAATTGACTTTATGTCACTCACAGCAGAAAAGACATGATTCGTGCGTAAAACAAAGTCACCAGCTTTTTGTACCATGTTACAAACAAAGTCTGGATGTGAAAAGGTCATTTCCAGTACCGCGTGGGCAGGTGATCCTGTAAAGTCAAGAAGAGGCCTGGTTCGTCAGGCCCGCTTTTGTCTGGCGTCCTGGTTCGCCGAGGAGGACCTATGTCAGACCGCCTGGCAGGGAACAAATCTGTTCTTACTCCAGGCGTGTTCGGCCCGAGGTGGTTCCGGCGGTGGTCTCCGCCGGTGCTCGGCCTCGTATGCCGGCTGCTTTTGCGGTGGGACACGTGTTGTTGAGTGGTGTCGAGGCTACGGGGCTCTGCTCCCAGCTGACTCCCTGGGGGGGTGGGGATGAAAGCTCTTCTGGGGATGCCTACCCGAAGAGCCTCAGCCTGTTTGCGCCTCTGGTCCAGCCTGTCATGAATTCGATCCAGAGCTTTTCCGAATAATCCCGTCGGCTCTATCGAGTGGTATAGAAAAGGAATTATTTGTCCCTCCGGGAGGTCAGTTAGGGTCATCCACAGATGGCGTTGTGCGATGACCACCTTAGCCATGCCTCTGCCTTGTGCAATAGCTGCTGTCCCCATCATGCGGAGCACAAAGTCTGTTGCTCTGCGGGCTTCTTCCAGCACGTCTGCAGCAGCCCGTCTGTCCATCGTTATCTGGAGCTCATGCAGCTTTTCAGCCAGGTATGCTTGCATCATGGCGGACGCGTTCATTGCTCGCGCCGCGAGGCCCTAAGCCCTGTAGCATTTCTCGAGCAGAGAAGCCGAGGCTCGGCAGGCTTTGCTGGGCAGAGTTGGTTTCGTCCCGGATGACCTGGGAGCCAGGTGAGACGCCAGCGTGTCCTCCATTTGTAGCACGTTGGCTATGCCCGCTGCATCCATCCCATCCACGTCGAGGAACTACGAGAGCGGCAGCAGCATGGGAGCCCTGGGCTGAGTCCAGGTGCGAGTCAGCTTCGTGAGGAAATCCGAAAAGATAGGCATTCTTTGCTTCATGGCGGACTGCTGTTTTGAGTAAAAATAATTTCCTGCCAACCTCGTGACTTGTTGACGAGGTGGAGGTTCTGGCCATGGGATCTGTAGCGCGTCCGTTGCTCTGCGACACAAGTCGAACAGAACAGGGATCGAAAAGTCAGTCTCTGGGAGCACAGGCGCCAGGGTGTGAGAGAGGTCTCCCCCCTGTTTGTCGTACTCAACGTCGGCGTCATCCGCAGAAAATTCACCTGAGGCTGAAATCGAGATCTCGTCCTCGTTCATCAAGCCTCGATTGTCGAAGTCGACTGTTAAGTCCCCGATGGGAGCCAGCACATCTGGGCTGTCGCCCCATTCGCCTTGGGTGTTGTCCTCCAGAGCCACGTTCTCGAGCTCCGGCATGGGAGTGAGAGGCTCAGTAGTGTCCGGGTCTGTTGGCGCCGCAGCAGCGCCCATGGCTTTGGCGACGAAGTCCGCCCGGTGCCTCCTCACCGCCTCCAGCATCTGGCTGCAGTGTGGGCATGAGTCAGGCGTATCCAGCGCCATTTTCACGTGCAACATCCCCAGGCAGACGGGACAGGCCTCGTGGATGTCCGTCGCCGAAAGGGAAAAACCGCATCCGCTGGGGCAGGCACGCGAAGTTGGTCTCACCGTCCTGCTAGTCTTTTTCGGAAGTCTTGTCTTTCGCTTTCCTTTCTACAGAGGAATGTCCGAGATAAGACGAGTGAGTCCTTCCAAATTCCTTTTTTTTTGAGACGTCTCCTCCGTCGTGTTGATTTTGCTGGCTAGCCTGCTACGAAATTAGCAGAGGTAGCGATGTGACGCAGTTAGCGCCGTCGAGCAAAGCAGTCAGCGGAGAAAGGAGAAGAAAATACTTTGGGGTTAAGAAAAAATGTGCCGGACTAGCTTTCGCTAGCCCGGCAGTATGCAGGAAGAATTCTCTGTACGCCCTGTGTAGGGAGCAAGCTCACCTCTGGTCGAGCGATGAAGCACAGAGAAGTCCTGCGAAGAGAAGTTCAGGTTTAAGCGAGGTGAAGGGCAATAAGAGGAAGTAGGATGGGCGTCAGCACCTTAAATACCCAGAGGGCGGGGTCTCTGGCGTACGAAAAAAAATAAAAAATAAAATAAAATAAATAAATAAATAAAAAATACATA